>VYZS01027393.1:93113-150426 GCA_013400695.1 Neodrepanis coruscans | reverse complement strand
AGCTCTGGCTGGGACATGCCTGTCCTCACCAGACACTCTGTGTGCCTGGCTGGCATACGACTTGTTTGCAGGGGATGAGAGGCCTAATTTTAGATCAGTGAATGAAACCCTGGAAAGGTCGCTGGACGGGACCAAATCATAACTATTCCTCATGATGATAGCAGCATCATATTTAGACCTGGTGGAACTAATCAGGATGCCTTTTCATTGCAGTTGTTTTACCCCAGCCCAGACACCTTCCCTGCCTCAGGACTCCCTGCCTTGGGATATCTAATTCTGCCCAACAGGAAAGGCTGCCCATAAATTCCCAACACTGGACAGTGGAAAATACTGGGGGAAAGCACCTGGGAAACTGCAAAAGCAGGGCTTTTATTCAAGGTCTTGAAAGCAAACCACCAAGAAATTCTTCTGTTTTGAACTTCCTTGTGGGTCTTTAAGATTTGCCCCTTGCTGTTCCTGGCATCTCTCCTGCTACATTCTCCTCATGTGTCCAAGCAAATTTTGGCTTAGTGAGTGGTACAGATGGAAGTTTCCAGGGAAAATCCAAGTAGCCATGGGTACACAATAGCCTGTGTTTCAAACTCTCTGACTCAGTAAAGAGCTCATTGCACTGTTGAAATCAACAGAGTTGTTACTATCAAATTTACTGGCAGAAGAGAAAGGCCCTTCATTTTTTCGTAAATAATGGCATATTTCTTAATGAAGTTCACACTGACATTGCAATAAAATATTCTGCTTTCCTCAACAAATATCTGAGCAATCTTGCTGGCTCTTCGAGACAATAATTTTTTTCTTTATCTTCCCCTTTCCTGGCAGAGCCTGTGCCATGAGTACAGTGCTTTGTACATATTTGCTCTCCTGGGAGTTTTCCAAGAACACAGCAGCCAGACATGGTCTTTCCTAAACCACTTCCTAAATGGATGGAGTTGTCAATATAATTTCTAATATCCCCTTTATGGAATAGAGGAAAAGATCTAAACTAAGTAAATATGAGTGGTGCATATAAAACCCAATATTGCAATGCCAATGTAAAGGCAGTCGTTCGGATGCAGTATCTAAAGGTAAGCCCTGTGTTTGCACTTTTAACTCCTTCAGGCTTCTATCCAACTGCATTAGGAAGAAGCTGCTTCACTCATAAGAGGTAGAAAGGACAGTTACATATAGTATTAAAGTCTTGGGTTTTTTTAGCTGGAAAATAATATTCCTTTGAGGATTTTGTGTGGTACACCCCATGCAAGCATTTTCCCAGAAATACAGCTGTAACTGCAACAATGCAATTCATTTTTCTTGTTGTGACTAAAACAATGGCATCTAAATCCACATATCGAGGCCAAAAGTTAAATGATTGTGGAGACATAGCAGTTGTTGTTTGTAACGAATTGTGAATAACTCTGGGAAACAGAATAATAGTGCTGTGAGTTTTGCTGCCTGTCTGCAGGTATTTTTGTTAACTCAAAATTTTCTCCTGCCTTGGATGTTTAATAGAAAAAAAAGTAGTCATCCATTCAAGTATTCCTGCCCTGTTGCAAACCAAACAAATCCTTTTTTAAAAAAATAATTAGTTCTCTTAGAAGACATAACCTTGAGCTCTTTCAGTATTTAATTGCTTGCAAAAGTTATTTTGATGGAAGTGAGAAACCCCAGACCCAGGTGTTGATGCCAAGAGCAGAGGAAATGGTGTTCAGGCCCCTCCCAGTGTGAGTTGTCACATATGTGACTCCCCCGTGGAAGCTGCTGGCAGGGGCTGTCTTGCCATGTTGTACCACAGCATTTGCTGCAACAAGTTCTGCTGTGACAAGGGTATGCCTAGTCTGGGAGGGTGTCACAACTCCTCTGATATTCTGGCCAGTGCTGCCAAGTGCAGGATCCTCTCAAGGGTGGCTTTTTCTCTTGCATAGAATAATGAGGTTGAAATTTGGACCACAGTTTGGTACAGTCCAATGGATTTATTTTTTTCTTGTGCTGGGGCTGAATTTAGCTTTGTGCTTTTTGGTAGTGAAGAAATAAACAAAAGTCACATGGTTAATGAAAAAGGGAAAAAAGATCTGTTTTTTCACATAAAACAAAATTGAAGAGAGGCATTTCACATGGGATCTCAGAAGGCTGCGCATCAGTGAAGAAATAAACGGGAATGCGAGATTCAGGGAATGCAAGACCAGGGCTGTGTAGGTATCCCTTTTCCCAGGGCTGTCATGTCCTGGCGGCAGAGGCAGGTAGAGGGCTGGGGTGCAGGCTAAGAAAGGGGTAGGATATGTATGGAACCAGCAGCACAAACTTTCGCAGTGCTTCCCCTCCCTGTGCCCCATTGTCCCCTCTTTGCCCCTCTCCCTGTGCCACCAGGACCCAGCTCAGCAGATCCAGAGGAACATCTCCTGAGCCAATGGGGTGTATAGTCTGTCCTTTGATGGCCACAAGCAATGGTGCTTCCAAATAACAGCTCCTCCCTGTGCTTTCTGGGAGAGCTTCTTACCACATGCAAACCCATCCTGGCCCTTTGGTCTGTTATTTATCTCCACATGTCTTCTTGAAGACAGCACACACTTCATCCCAGGGAACTATCTTTGTTTTTGAGGGTGACTAAGAGCTGCTTAGCAAGAAGAGGCACAGGCTGGATTCAGCCTTGACATCACTGAGGAAAAGAGGCACTGTGGGCTTTAGCTGGTGCTTTGGAGGCTCAAGACCCATTTGTTTAAAGGGCTCTCAAGACAAAAGCATGAGCAATGCATTCTTAAGCTATAGCTGGGGCTGTGAGGGGGAGATGAGTCCACAAGTGCATGACGTGATTTTGGAGACAAAAGCCACCAGATTTTTGGCCTTGTTTCTCCTAATGAATTCCTGATGACTAATTCCATGACTGCCTCTTATCTACTCAACGAGCTTCTGTTCATAGCACAGTTCTTTCAGGAAATATTTTTTCTCCAAGTTTTGGAAAAAATACTTTAAAGTTGCAAGCTCCCTTGGTCAGAAACTGATTCCCAGCATTTTGTGCCTTGCTCAGGATAACAGACTTTTATGATTACTGTGATTTTCCTTAATTTCAGTTCTGATTAACCATGATAAGCTTCACCAGTAAGCTCTCTTGGATACGAGCAAGCTGGTGCAGTGGAAGGTGTCCTTAATCATGGCAAAGGGGTTGGAACTAGCTGATCTTTGGCATCCCTTCCAACCCAAACCATTCTGCAATTCTGTGATTCTGTAAAAGCCATCAATGGCAGGGACGACACACTGTCCTCAGTGCTCCAGCCCTGCCAGCACTAGTGGTGGTTTTGCTGCATCTAATTTGCATCTACTTACTGCAGTAGAAGCTTGTTTGACTATGCCTGATCCCCAGAGAAAATGGAGAGGAGCATATTCCTTCCCTTTTGCAGCCATTTTTTAACTGACTGGAATTATCATATTTGTACTTTGTGCCTTCCCTGGAAATACTTCCTTAGTCCATAGGCAGCAAAAAGTCAAAGGCCACTGCTCTGCACTGATGAATATTAGGAAAAGCTCTCTTTCTCTGTGGATGCAGTTTGTGAAATAATTCCTGTTTTCTGGGTTTTCTTCTGATTCTCAGCCATCTTTCTCCCAGCCGTGGTTTGCCATCCTTTTCCAGGGACTGAATATAGCCAGGGGATGTCTTGGCAAACTATATAACCTCCCCTTTCTGTCTTCTGGCTTGGTTTGGGTTTTTTTTGCACTTGTGCAACACTGTTCATATAAAAGCATCTCTGTCTCACTTGATGCCAGTCTCTGCAGAGTCCTGGGAATGAAGGCATAATCCTGCATCCTCTAACAAAGCCATGGCATCCCCCCAATCCCATGCTCATTATGGAGATCAGGCTATGGACCTACTTGGCTGCCAGGCACAATTTCATTCCTGGCCAAACATAAACTATGCCTGATAAAACATCATGGGACTTAGGTGCTCATCTTTAATATGCCATTCACTTTTTTCACCTCATTTAGCAAGAGGTACAATCTCTGTGCATCTAGGAGAGAAAGATTTATACTGGCATTCCAAGACACTTATGTAGTACCAAGATGGCAAAAATACTACAAATGCTTTTCCCCAAAGGTTTCTAAGAGTTACCTGTTACTTCTTTTCTGGCATAATGTATTTGAATGACTTAACATGAATTTATAAAAATAAATGAAGAGCGCTACATTGGAGGCTACTTGCAGTGCTCTGTGTGACAAGGATGAAGGCAAGGTGCTCAGTAGATAGTTATGTGGCTGTGGAACTAGAGAAAGTTCTTGTAGTTATTTAAAAGTTAATCCACTTTTGCCATACATTAATGTACATCAATCTTTACCTTTTCCCAATACTATCTTTTTACTGTAACAGTGATAGTAAATAGTTTAAATCAGCGGTCTGTCAACCTGACTGATCTCTTGCACAGGTTTTATGGGAGAGCTGGGCCAATCCCAGGGCTAATATCATGTCACCATTAGCAGTATTGCATAAAATTGTCCTTAAAGGATGGAAGTGCATGATGATGCGGAGCAGAGCACTCCTGAATCTGCCTAGTACCCAGAGAACCAAAATTACTGGCTTTGGGGCAGTAAATCCAACCACAACAATATTTCCTGGAGAAAGATGCAAAATACAGAAGATAAATGTTTGCTAAACATCACTACTTTGGAGAAATGTGATATACAAGTAGTTAAAGTAGTTAAACTGAAAACTAATACAACTTTACTTTTCAGCCATCCCGGAGATATTAATGCCCTGGCACCTCTTTTTGTCCCAGCTGTGTATGCTGGGTGGTGGCAGGCCAGCTTGTAAGGTGGAACTTATACTGCAGTCTGCTTCTCACTGATCATCCTTAATATTTTAACCCAATTAAGAGCTCTATTCATAAAGATAGCATGTCAGGGAGCTAAACATTATAGTGGTGCTGCACTAAAAGGCTTTTTTTCAGGAATATTTTGGATGATTGATTAGGAGCCTCATCTCAGGGCATTCACTACAATGTCTTGGTACTCTTCCTTTCTTGCTTCGAGTGAGCCTGTTTTCCACATCTTCCTTCCAGGGAAGAACAATTTCACAGAGCAAAATTGCTGAAATGGTAGCACCCAAAGGCTGGTCTCAGATGGCAAACACTGGCTCATGCATCCTGGCTGCAGGCCCTGTTTCCTTGCCTTTCACTCCACATCAGAAACAAACAGTGTTGTGAAACAGCAGAGACCTCTGAACCAAAAAAAAGTATCTTTCGTTACCCATACAATACTGTCAGCTGTGCCAGATTTGTGCCCTCCCCTCCCCCCCCCACCAAAGTGCAATATTCATCCCTGAGAAGTCAAATCTGGAGAGAGTTTGGCTTTTCCACTTAGTCGGATACTTTTGAGACAGTTTTATTCACCAGAGGATGCATCTGCATGTGGTAGCTTGGCCCTTTGGGGGTAAAAGTGAGCTGTGTGTCCTGGAGGGGAACATAACGGTGTGCTGAAGTAGAAATAGGGATGGTGGTGTTTTTCTTCACACAGAAGGAGTTAACAGGGTAATAATTTACTTCCTTGGCACTTCTCTGCAAGAGCAACATATTTAAAAGCCCTGGGAGGCCTTCCTTCCTTTGTTTTGGAATTTGAAATATGGCTGTAATGAACATTGGGTGTTTTCACAGAAGACAGCTGGACAGCAGTAGTTCATTTTGGAAAGGCCACAGCCCTTCCCCTCTCCTTGTTCAGCTAGCTCCATTCCCCTGATCAGGAGGACCCCTGCTCCTCATCCATCCTGAATGTCCCTCTCCACTTGCACAGCTGCTGGGCAGGACAGGAACTAACTGTAGTCTTGTCATAATGGGGTTAATTTTAAGCTCGCTTGCTCAAGAGCAAGCAGCTGGAGAGCAGCAGCCTGGAAGAAGCCGGTTCTGTGCCTGTCACCCGTTTACAGGATGCCAGGCTGCAGGATCTGAGTGTCCCAGGAGAGGCTATGACAAAAGGCAGACCACTGTAGCCACCCTTCCTCTTCAGGGTAGCAACTTGCTTTTATTAGAAAACAGAAGCCAAGCAACTTATCTAATCCCAAGGCTTCAGGCTGGAGCCTGAGGAAAGGCCGTTGCTTTGTGAGGTGTTTGCCAGTAAAATCATAAGATTGAAACCCCAGTATGCATTTAAATACTGTACTTGGGAAAATGTCTGTGCCACAGATGCCTTGTGTAGGGTGCTTAGATGAGAGATGTATATGGGGCAGAGGGAAATTTCTGATGAATGAAAACTCCTGCTGAGGCTTTAGTGCCTCAAATCCTGCACTCCACTGAAACTGCAGTCTTAGAACTCTCAGACTGAGTACGCGAAAGTAGAAATCTTCTTTTTATCTCTCCCAGTTAGTCCATGTTTTTAACAATAAATGTAAATCTCTCAGCACTGATGCCCTTCCCTCAGCTGGGATGGGGAATATAGCTCACAGACCCATGGAAGGTATAGTCCGGTGCTTCCTGATTGCATCATGTCCCCAGTACAGGAAAGGGGAGCTCCAAAGTGTACCTGAGCTTTGCACATCTAATGGGATATGCACATGATGTTTTACTTCTCCTTCTCCATAGTGAATACTAACAGTCACCAAGCTGAGGATTTGCAGGAATTGTCATGAGATGTATTGAAGAAGGATGCAGGGCAGAAAATCCCTTCCAGAATTTCCTGCCTCAAGCTCTCAATTTGTACCCGGTATTTCAAGCCATCCTTAGAATAACAACTCACCATGACTGTAGAGGTAGCAAGTCTACTTTAGAAAAAATTTCATATTATGATTGTGAATTAAAGGTGCACTCTGTATTTCTCCTCCACCAGAACAGCTCTCTTGGCCTGTCACCAGTGCCTGCTGCTCACCTGAAATTTATACTGGTGCAACCCAAAGCAAAGGAAATGANCTCACCATGACTGTAGAGGTAGCAAGTCTACTTTAGAAAAAATTTCATATTATGATTGTGAATTAAAGGTGCACTCTGTATTTCTCCTCCACCAGAACAGCTCTCTTGGCCTGTCACCAGTGCCTGCTGCTCACCTGAAATTTATACTGGTGCAACCCAAAGCAAAGGAAATGAAAGGCTTACTGCTGATGCTGTAAGCTCTACTCCAGACAAATTAGTGTTCGAGGCCGTGCCATGTCCACATTTATCATGTTAATTTATAGATCATAAACACGTCTCTGTAAGGTCTTGGATTAGTTCCTGTGGAGGGAAATCTAAAGGATAAATTGAGTTAAATAAAATCAGATTTGTATGACTGTAGGCTGCTGGATATCTCTTTTAGTCTTCCCTGCAGATGCTGGATGTAATGCTTTGAATCCCTTGTGGAGTTAAACCAGTGTTGTTCCATGCCCATTGAGGGGGTGATCATGTGGTATAAGCAGATCTGATCTGTAGCACTGTATTTGTCCCCCTCACATTTGGTTTCACACTGTAGTCAGATTGTTCCAGATTTGTTAAAATATGTTTAAATGCACAAGAAAATGGATGAGAAGCATGGTGACCATTTTCCTCAGGTCAAGGAGAACTTGGAGCCTTCCTCCAATGGCACATCTGATCCAGACATGCCTGTCCACACAGAGAGGCTATGATGGCATGGACAGATCTTTGGTGCAACATGAATTTTGCAAGGTAGCCCATGAGAGAGGAAAATCTGCTGAAACACCAGAAGGGCCAGAGGGGCCATCCTTGAGAGTAGAGTGGTCCATGTCCTACATGTCCCAACTGTGGGGTTTGGTTTCCTAAGGTCTTCCTCCTCAGGCAGGTAGTGGTTTGTGGCATCAGGTCACAACATCACCACCTTCTGTCATGCCAGCTTGGCCAGCTGGTTCTCAGTGGAGGAAATAAGACTTGGGTACTACCACATCCCTGCCCAAGCTCTGGACCTCGGTTGCTCATGGGCACTAATTATGAAGGAGGCTCTTGCTCTGCTGCTCTATAATTATGCAAAGCACAGTCCAAGCCTTAATATAGCTCTGAGTGAAGTGCTTTTGTTTTTCTCCTGTTCTCTGGAAAGAGATTTAATCTTGGACCAAAAAACAGAGAGTCCCAGCAATATAACCTCTATGGAACACGGGGTGGACACAGTGCCTGGGCTGGAGATGCTGGGAGTTCTTGCAGGAGGTTGGTGTCTTGGTACATCTTTTGTCTTTGGGTTCTGAACTCAGGGTAGCAAGTTCAAAAGACTACTCCTTTCTCCACAGAAGTCAAAAATTTGGGTTTGCAGTGGAGCAAGGTGGGGTAGCAAATTTTAGATTGTGTGCAGAGGCAGTGTAGAAGGAGGGAGGATGCTGCCTGCTGCTTTGATTCTGTTTTAGAAGCAGCACAGGACCACCGGAACATCAATTTCAGCAAAGAGTTTGTTTCCCTCTCCTCCATCAGAGCTTTCCAGCACATGGTAGACTTGATGACAAATCGCTGCTCTCCTGGTGTGTCGCAGCCCCCGGCACGTGAGGATGGCCAGGATGTGCTCCTTCCTGCAGAAACCAAACAAGACCTCGCTCAGACCTGATGAGCAAAACCTGCCCAGAGGTAAGCAGCCAACAACCATGCAGGAGATGGAGCGAGGCCATGGCAAAGTGTCAGGGACTGTCCCCTCACGCTGGAGGAGCCACCAGTATGGGAATCTGCAGCCTCTGTAGGTGCAAAACCAGCTAACATCAGCTCTTGCCACATCGCACTGATGGGACACCCTGCTGCTGCCTGTGCTTCGGGGAAGTTCCTCCTCCATCTCCACACACATATGATGCCTATCGCAAGTTTTCCTGAGAGGCTACAGACCTTTTGTTTAATGATTATTTTGAACTGAGTAATGGAAGTGCTAATATTTAGGAAGCTGACAGGCACTAATTAGATTAGAGCTAGGAAACCAGCTTGAAAACATACTCTGTTCCAGTAATCTCAGTATATACAAATTCAGCAACGTCTCTGAGAGCTCAGGAGAAGAATTAAGAGACCTGAACAGGAAGCAATCAGGTCAAGCAGGTTCCACCCCGTTTTCCAAACTTAATTATTAAAAACAATATTACTCAATAATGGAAAGTCAGAAATTAGATAAACAAAGAGGATGAGCCTTTAAACCTGGCTTGGATCTGAGCCTAATGATGAAGAAACACTACAAAGCACAGTCTTGTAAATGTCTTTTCTGACTGGAAATTTGGTTTCAAATAGCCATCATTGATGACTGGACATAATTTACCTCCTCCAGTCTTCCCAGAACAGTCACTGCTTCCTTCGTCAATTTAGCCTGGCCACAGGGATTAAACCTTTTTGTTTGTTTTGTTTTGTGGTTGTTTGGCTTTGTTTTGTTTTGTTTTGTAAAATAGGTGTGTTCACCTAGAAAATTATTTAGGAACAGCTATTCTTTTTCACGTCGATGTCTTGAATTTTCCCACACGGATAAGCCTGGAACATATCTGACCCACTCAAGTCAAATCTAGTTATGAAAAATTTTGAGCCTTAGTTATGGGGAAAGGAATATATATTTAATTTGATTTTTTTTCTCAATATTTGAGGGTCCACTTCAGTGTTCTCAACAATTAGTTAAATTTATGGTTTATTTTGATTGTATAAATGTCATCCTTCAGAAACTGTGAAACCCAGTATAAAAACCCTTGGGTTTGGTTTTTTTTTTTTAATTACTCTGATGAAATGGATTTTTTTTTCAATCTGTACTACTGATAGTCATTCTCAGTGGTTGGTAGAAGAGCTGTAGAAGAGGAGGAAACTTCTGAGTCGCAGCTGTTTAGCCATGCACAAAGCTAGTCACTTTGTTTACTTTTCCAGTAGTTTTAAATTTTCCAGATGCAGTTTTGGAATAGCAAACGGAAATTACAAGGGAAAGAATTTGAAATTTATTCCTAAATTTAATGCTTGTGTTGAGGCCATCTCAGAAACTGCAGCTGAACTTTTTCAATGGCTGTTTCGCTTTGAGGTCTGAGTCTGGGAACAGGAGACAAATTATTTTGCTTCAAATCTGGAGCCTGTAGGTTGGCAAATTAGGCTGATACGGGTGACGTGCAGAAAAGCAAACTGGAGCTTTACTGTGAAACAAGGTTCATTTGGAGCAATAAAATGGAATTCAGTGGTAGGATGCATGGGAATTGTTCAAAACTCTGTTACGAGAGCTCTAAACTTGACATCAGGAAGCATTTCTTTACTGAGAGGAGGGTCCAACACTGGAACAGGCTTCTAGAGAGATGTTTGTTGTCCCAAGCCTGTCAGTGTTTAATAGCTAATAGCTCTAATAGATTGCATTAACATTTGGTCAGCCCTGAAGTGATCAGGCAGTGGGACTGGATCATCATTGTAGGTCCCTTCCCAATAGATTGAAGTATTCTATTCTATTCTATTCTATTCTATTCTATTCTATTCTATTCTATTCTATTCCAAAATGAAAAGGCTTTGAAGTTCATTTGTGTGCATTATAAAATCCAGCAGTCAGGGGAAAAAAAGAGAAAGTATAGGGTCATGAAGAGAGAAAAATAAGGTGAGATTCCCGCTGGCACCCTGACCTTTAACTTGTGACTCCCAGCAAAGGGAAGCTGAAGAGCTCAGCAAAGGCACAGAGCAAGCTGGTGCTGTTTCAGATGGAGCCCAACAGTTCTGGCATCTGCCATTTCATGTACCTGATATCTGGATAATCCTGACACAGCTCCTTGACATACATCTTGATCTTGTCTTTTTTCTTCTCTCCAATGATATTGGCAATGTGGTGTATGGCAGGAAGGAGCCAATCGGAGTCAGAGCCCTGTGGATGAAGAGGCATATGTTCATGTCAGGGGGGAGAGCAGCACCTGCTAAATGCCTTTTTCCCTGCAGAGCGGCAGTGGGTGTGAGACGACTGCTGCAGGCAAGACAGGCTGCCTTGGGCAGGCAGCAGGGTGCCAACAGAGGCAGCACTGGGTGGCAAAGCACCCCCGGGAGTTCCCCCGGGTCCTGGCTGCACAAGCACCCCAGTGAGTCAGAACCCTGGCTGTGGTCCAGCACATCAGCAGATGCCAGACTTCACCTCCTGCTGCCTAACACTTTCATGTACCTCATCTCTGAGAGGGGATTTAGTGCCCTGGATACCCAACTTCCTGCAAAATCCAATAAATTGAACTTTGGCTTCCCTGAAAATCCCAGACAGATGTTGCTGTGAGAGATTGAATTGCTAATGACTCGAACAATCTGTCGTTTGCAAAAGCAGAAGGGTGCTGCTTTGCTGAGGCCACGTTTGCACCGAGAGTTTTTGGGTATATAGTGGCGAAACTTCTGATCTGCATAAGAACAGCTCAGGGGCAGAGGGCATGAGCACCCACCACAGGAGTGTGACCATGACAAACGGACCTTTGTTTAGCAATAAGTTGTTTTTTGAGCCAGATAAGGGAAAAGAGCAACAAGAAGCAGATCTTGCAAGCAGACGTATTTCTGGGGCCTTCCACCAGAGGACTGCATATTATCCACAGCGGTACATCAAACAGTGTAAAGCTCCCCCCCGCCACCACCCCGGGGAGGTACCTGGGCATTCCCACCTGAATGTGAACCCACTGAACTCATTACAGGCTTCCCCCACATCCAACTGATCAAGATTGCAACCATCACTTCCACCAACAGACCTGTGGCAAGTCTCTTTGCTGGATCCACGGGTGGTGATATCTTTCTTCTCCACTATCTAATCTTTTCTTTTTCTTTCTTATATATTTTTAAGTGATATTTTTCTACTTTTCTATTGTTATATTACTATAGGTAATAACCAAAATGGCTACATACCTTCTTCCCATTGCTACCAAATTGTTCTAAAATAAACCTGCCATACATATATATGTAAATATATGTATACACACACACACACACAGAGGTCATTCAGTGTTGTTTCACTCTAATTTGGATCAAGAGATCTATCAACAAGAAGCTCAGTTACATGCTTTCTTGTACGCAGACTGGGTACTTGGATGGACATTCTCATTGGACTCTGGGTAGCCAAGTAGGAATATTGCACCTCTGGAAATGGGACAGCCGGGGGACCTTGGGAGAGAACTCACATACCTGATCAGTGAGTGTATTATGAAGGATTGTGGCTTCCGCGTTCATCTTTTTGCTCACTTGTTGCCGTGTCTCACTGTTCATTCTCCATCTGTATTTGATGACCTGTGTGATATATTCCTTTACCACGTATTTATGAACTTCACGCAGAAGTTCCTGGATAAAAAAAGCAAATCTCATGTTTTTTCTGGTTCCCATGCAAGGCCAAGGCAGTGAAAGAGGGCAGGGAAAGCTCTTAGGTCTTTAGCGGCACCCGAGGGCATAGAGGAGGTATACAAAGGCAGCATACCATCAGCATATGCTGCCCAGGCCAGACCTGCTGAAAGGAGTCAGCAGCTCACAGCCCCTTGCTCTGGTACAGAGCAAAGGCTGCTCCCAAGGGAATGCCATGGGAATACTCCTTAACTTAAAAATAGCCCATGATTTTGTGTTGGCAGTTTGGCTTCTCAATAGCAAAGGGGAATATTTAGGATTGTTTTAAAAGCAGGTTTTGGTGGTGCTTGTAGATTTTAAATATAGAGCTGTAGAGAATTATCCATTTATTTCACAATTGCATAGATGTGAAAGGAGCATATAAGCCTGCCACTCATGGAATTATAATGTTCAGTAGCAATTGCCACTGAAGCTTTTTGTTTCTCTCTAAACAAAATCAGTTTTCATATTTGAACTACAGGAAGGAAAGTTGCTTTTTATTCACACGTGGAAGTACAGTATGAACTCCTTTGCATCTGCAGTCCTCACAGTTATAAACAGCAATCATCACTGGAGAGGACTCTGCAGGTCTGACTACAGCCTGAAAAGGACAGTGTGACCCCTCCAGCATCACTGTGCTTATGTGTGGGATTGACAACTTACCTGGCCCAGGGGCTTCCTCATGTGCTGAAGGTGCTCAGAGAACTGTGAGATTGCTGACGTGAGTGTGTCGGGCCTTTCCGTTGCCAAAATCCAGTCCTTGGTCAGGATTTTCTTAAGAACTGGCTGAAAAAACACCAACTCACTTATGGCACTGGTAATATTCAGACTAGATGATGCCCTAGCTGAAGGCACACACCTATACACCTGATGGCTTGAAACAAAAATCACAGAGCACTGATGTTACACTCACTCTGAATGAAAACACATATGGAGCACAGAGCAGGCTGGGTTTCTCTCTCCACCCCATGTTTCCTCTTCCTGGGTAGGTGCCTCAGTGCAGAGAGGAGAAACATCACTCCCTGAGCAGGAGATGCTTTGACATTAAAGCCTTACTTGGGATACCTCGTTTCCTTGCTCTATGCCACCTTCTGATCTCCAGCTCTATTTCTTTAGGTAAATAAATGTGTATCCCTATTGTTTGAGTGATGAAACAGATGTAAATGTTAATCACAAGAAACTCAGGCGTGACTAGAACAGGCTGTGTCATGCAACCATGTATGCTGGTGTTACATGAGTTTGCAGCAGGTATGGAAATGACAGGTCACACAGGTCATTGGTAGTGAATCTGCTGGAAATTAGCCCAGTAATCCATCACCTCTACAGCCTTGTCCATGAGGAAATCAAGCTCCTTGTGCTCACAGCCATTTCAGGAGGCTGTCTGTACACCTGGAGACCTGTGTGAAGACTCACTGGGATTTTTCTTCTGCTTATTGGTCTAATATGTTGGGACGGAAATAGCAGTTGGAAGAATCTCCAGCTTGATGTCTCATGGTCAGTGATAACATGGGAGTTACAGCACTGTCTCGTATCAGTCCTGGGTTCAAGGTACTCTGACCAAATGTCCTCAGCATGTGAATGTGCCTTCACATAGAAACATATGAATATCTGCTAAAGACTTCTGCTGGCACATGGAAGAAACTCCCCTAAGAGCCAAATGCAAGATATGCCTTCTCTGGCACATCTCCTTTGTACTTTTCTCCCCTTAGCTCTCAGGATCTCTGTCTTTAGATTCCTGGCAATCTCCTTCCCATCTATTTCCCTGCCTTGTTCCCTCCTGCTCCCAATGTACTGGAGAGCTGTTTAGAAATCTTTTGCCTCGGCCTCTCTCAGTTCTCACAGCATTTTTCCTCTCTTGCTCAACAACTTGGCTTGAATCCTTTCCTTGCCTCCTGCTTAGTGATCTACAGGCACTGGAAAGTCCCCTTGGCCAGGCAGGCTTGGCTTAAGTTGAAGCAGTTCCATGACTGCGTTTGTTATTAATAGTTATGTTTGGGGATTTAGAAAGTGAATTAGGATGAGTTAAAAGGCTTGATTTCCCCCATCTCTTGTATTATACCAGCTAGAATTAGTGGACTACAGATGAGAGCAGAAGGTTCCATCTACACCATCTGGGAAGCACAAACTTCATTGCAGCACATTGCCTTTTAGGCCTCTTAACAGACGTTAATCTGATATCAGAGCTTTATTACCTGATACCAGAACTTTAGCATCCTCATGCTGGAAAAATCAGTCTTTCTTCATTCACCATGGGAACAGCCTGGAAAAATCACATCTACCAGAATGAATTCTGTCCTATTTGAAGAGGTTGCTAACAGACCATGGTGGTAGATCTACAAATCAGTAAGGGTAAATCAAACTCCTCAAAAAATCCAAATGTTTTGATAGAAGGGAAAATGTCCCATTGGTGGTGTTCAGCTGACTTACCTGGTGCTTCGCTATGGGTAAAGTTTTGCCCCATTGCTTTGCCTGAGATACTGTTTACTTTTACTGTTGTAAAAGGCTTGACAAATGTATGATTGCTCCTACCAAAAAACTCACAGGATGCTGGAAGTGTTGCTTTGGGTTAAGGAGGATTTTTACAAGTGTTAGGCATAATGCATTTTGGAGGGACCATAATGTCAAGTGCTGCAAAATGAGGTCTGTTTGGTGAGACAAGGGAAATGCAATGACCCTCAGTTACTGCAGTGGTCCTGCACATACCCTTTATATAGAGGAAATAATGTGACAAAAATCCTCTTACCTGTGCTTTTGTTCTTAATTTGGTTAGAAAAATATTTGTGAAGTTTCTTTTCAGAGCTGCCAAAATCTTCTGCAGTTCCTCAGTGTTGACTTTAAACTCTGTTTCTAACCCTGACCTAGAGAGAGAGAGCACCAATGAGTTAATGTTAAAATGTAAACTATTACACTGCCCTAAGCAGTTTATCTGGATTGGCATACTGGATATTATTTTTAAATAAATTTGTGTTTCTAGTACTTCCTGTTGGAAAGACTTTATGAGTCAAAGTAATGGCTTCTTTTGCACAATCTTGTACACTGAAAATGAATCATAGCTGAGTAACTGTGTTTAAAAGCCCCACAGATTTCCTCATCAAGTGGGACAGTGCAGCCATACAGAGCAGTTGTGTAGGCAGGTTGCTCCTTCACTTAACCAACACCTCTGCTAAATGGTCTCCAGGCACCTGGGAGAGCACTGAGGGGCTATGGGGGAGGAGAGAAGTAAATAATAAAGCCAGAGAAGGGAGAGTTGTTGACCCTCTGTCCTCCAGAGCCCGTCTGATTCACTCCAGACAAAGTCTATCAGCAGCAGCTAGAACGATGACTACGGGTATGGAAACCTGTGGAATTTCCTAAGGACAGTGTGTACTTCTGCAAGGTTTCACCTTATGGGGCAGAAAACAAAAATTCTGAGAGGTTAATGAAATCCACAATGTGTGTGTGTGCTTTGGGGGTGTTGTGTGCTCCTGGCTTTCTTTTCACTTTCCATACCTGTCCCACTGTAATATGTTCTGGGAGTGTGGGGAAGTGAGGGAACTGAGAAAGCAGCACCACAAAGAAAAAGCAGCACCAGGGGTGCCTGATCTTCCCTGGATGTGCCACATCCACTGCTGTGACCACACAGAACAGCAGGTTCCTGCCACTGCCCAGTGGATACTTTACACATCTGAGGCTGCCGGCAGGACTACAAAGCACCCAACAGCATCCCTGTCATCCCATGCTGGAGCTCAGGGCTGTAATTCCAGCTGAACACCTGAAATCTGGGTCCAGCACCCAGAAAATCATGCTGTTAGGTCATCTACCTCTGCCTGGGAACTCATCAGCCTAGGCTGACGAATGTTTAGCTTGACTCAGGAATAAGCCCAGCAGAACCAATTCACCACCCAAACGCTGATAGCCCCAGTCGCCCTTCACCCCCTCTCCGGTCTCCAACAGGGAAGAGGATAACAATTTTCCGCAGGGCAGGAGGAGGCAGGGAAAGCCAGCTCCTCGGCGAGGTTAGCATTGCTGGAGTGCCACCTAGAGACTTCCCGATAGTAGTGCTCACTGCGGCTGGAGCCGTCGGCTCCTGTGAGACACGGAATACGAAATCCTCTCCATTCCCGCAATAATATTTGGCATATAGCATCCCCGCCGGAGGCAGTGCCAGGCAGCAATGCAGCAACATGGGCTGGAGATCACAATCCAAGCTTTCCGGCACCCTGAGCCCACGCTCAATCCAGCATGGCTGCAGACTGTCCCCCTGGGGTAGGTATATGAACAGCCCCAGATCCCTGGCACTGGGGGGCTGCAGTGACCGTATGGGTGGTTGCAGAGTGGGAAGTGCAAGGTCATCATGTGCCACAGCACTGGGCAGACCCTGGAACATGCACTCACTGACAGCATCCTGCTTATGTGGAAAGCGATAGTGAGATCTTAGATCTCACTGATGGTACCTGTTCATCAGAGGCATTTTTCAACACATGGCTTGAAATAACTAATTCATGCAAAGCCATGGAATTTCCAGCTGCCAACGGCAATGTCAGGGGTTTATTTTCAGGCTGAGTGCTTTCATAGAATTTACTCCAGCCCAGTACCAAAGACAGCCTTGAATCTTGTTTCTGGGTTTATACTGCTAAACCCCTTCTCTGAGGCTGAAAAAGATGTCCTGAAAATTAATTTAAAGCTTTCATGCAAGTACTGGATCCATTTTTGTTTCTGTTTCTTCACCTTTGTAACTTCCATCTCCATCTCTTGGGGAAATTCTCCCATGAGGTTAGAAGGGCTGGAACCTGAGCACCCAGTGGGGAACCCCAAGGAGACCTTGGTCTTTCCTTTCAAGATGCTGCTACTCTCCTGGACCCCAGAAACATGGCAGCTTGGCTCAGGGGGAGTAGACTTACATCAGGTCATGGAAGCTGTTGATGTAGGCAACGAAATAGGGTGCAAAGATGGGGCTGTCCTGAGCAGTGCTCCACGCCATGAATTCTTTCTCAAACCTGTAGGAAAAGATATGGAGGTAACACTCACATTGCGGGGGCTGAGGATGAATCATCTTTTATGTACATGGTGACGTCAGGAGACCCCTGTGGCTGGCCAAACCTGCCCACTCTGTATGCAGACACGTTTTTCCAGCTGTCATAACATGTGTGTGCATTGCAGGGCAATAGATGGCAGATAATTATGGGTTTAGGATGCGCTTGCCTGAGCAGGTATGTGGCATTTTTGGAGAGAGGCCAGGGATGTTGGCAGGCCAAATCTCTGACTTTTTCTCATGCTGAGGGTTTAATTGCAGCTGTGGTACTCAGGCTCGTAAATCTGGGTTTTCATTTCTCTGGCTTTTGGGGCAATATATTATGTACCCTCTTAAGCACACAAGGAAAGGATTTACCTGAGAGCTGATTTTACAGCAGAAAGTGAATAGAAACAGGGCAGCACATCTACCTTCCCCTCATAATCTCAACATGGTATGTTAGGTAGCTGTTTTTTGTGTAGCACAGGTTTTATGGGTTTGAAAGCTGTTTTGTAGCTAGGTCCATGCTGATGGCAGGAGGCTGTGTGCTCAGGAAGGCTTTGTCTGACGATCCCACTCTTTACAAGGGTAAAAGAACCTTCTCAGGCTGGCCTCAGCCACTTGCACCTCAGGTTTGTTTCAGTAAAAGCTTAAATTTCAGTGGTCCTTTCATCTGAGAGGCCTTGCTTCCCTGGCGTGCATTTTACACCTTTCTTTTAAACAATTAGAAAAGAAAAAAAATAATTTAAAAAGGGAAAAGAAGAACAATAGGGGAAAAAAGAAAAATAAGAAATACGGGAAGGAAAAGGATGGAACATCACTGCTGTGCTTCTCCTCAGAAACCCAGGCAGACTTCAAAGCCAAATAGCTGGTTTGAACTATCCTGCTCACTCAGGGTATGGGAGACAAGTGTAGATCACTGGGCTATTAGATATGAGGGTTTAGAGGGAAAAGCATTGCCTTTAGCACAGTTTGGACACCTGCCATGCCCCAGGTTCACGTGAGAAGGCAGCACTCAGGCTCCCCACCCATATTCCTGCAAAATGTCTGTTAGTGAACTCCCCACTCAGTGCCTGCCAGAGGTGGGAAACTTCAAAGGTTAATGTGAAATTATTTTTAGTCTCACTCACAGTTGATTCATGCTGAACAGCCTTTCTCTTCCACAGATTGCTGTTCCAGCAAACATCCATAAAACCCCCAAAACACAGCCCTGACAGAGGCATCAGAAAATGTGTCACTGTGCTGAGACCCTCTGTGAGGCTAAAACCTTTCCTGAAACATTCCCAAGTGTCATGGGGTAAGATCTGAGGCCATAACTTGGAGACTACTAAGCAAAAAACCATATTTTCAATGATCTCTTTTGGATGCTAGGTAAACTTTAGGGGCCCAGAAGGGCCCAGTTATATGATTTGCCCAGATGTAGCAGAGAGGATCTTATTAGCCACTTTTATGCCCATAGCTGTGGGATGCCAGAGAAAATTCACACAGCAGGACTCACCCCAGGACACCTAGATGATGTTTTGGGCAAGCAGGCTTTGGGTCTGAGGGGTCCATAACCGCTGGTTGCTCATGGCTGAAACTGCAAATGACCAGCATCCAATGCCACAAAAGTCCTGGATGGATGAGACTGCAAGTAGTCCCATCCCTTTCCAGAGCTCTGACATTAGATTTTGGGACCCTCAAGACTCCCATTTGGGTGTGTTAATGACTCCCTCCAAGTTGTTTTGTAGCTTGCTCATTATTGGGTTCATTGTGATCTATAATTCTCCCAGGAGCAGGCCTGTGCCTGCTCGGTGGCAGCATTTGGTCCAGTGCACAGACCTTTTCCCTGTTTTTTTACCAATGTGGAACTCATTTGGAAGGAAAGTGCTGCCCAGAGCAGTGATGACCTTGGTATGAATTCGAGCAGCTCTGTCACACACAGCTCAAGCATTTTTGTTTCCAGGCCTCTGCTGATAGCTCCAGATAACTTCATGTGCTCCCCAATGATCTAGAAAAGGGCACAAAAAACCTCAAGTGAGTGGGACAAGCACAGGTGAAACATCCTTCCCAAGGATCTCATGCAGCTTTGGCTAATAAGGATGGCTCACCTAGCAAAGGGGCAAACAGATGACTTGTTGCCAGAACCTGTTTTCATTACTTTCTGGCAGTTTCAAAAATTACAGTGCAGAATGGGCCAAGCAGCACCAACTCATTTATGATATAATCATTCACCCCTGTTGGCTTCATGTCCTTCTGCTGTCTGAGTGTGAGCTAGGGGTGGTGTTGGCTGGAGCCCCAAGCTGCCCTGGTGTCATACTCTTTTGGAGGGATTTGTGGGATCAATCCTCAACCCAAAGTACAAGGGGGGCTGAGCTGTTCCTATGCATGGCCCCATGATCATGGTGACTATAAGCTCCATCCCTGAGGGCCCACACAAGCCCCCTTCTCAGGAGTGATACCAAGGCAGCACAGAGGGTCAGGCATCATCCTGAAACCTTGTTTGCACTGGAACTCCTCCTGGGTTCCCATTTCCACAACCCCAGCTGCACCTCAAAGTAAGGCATGTTGCAGTCCCACTCTGGTGTTTCCCAAGGCCTCCTATCCATAGCTAATCCAATTCAGACTTGTCTTCCCCATGATCACATAATGTGTAATATTCCTCTATAGAAAAAGAGACACGGCAGCAGGCAAAACTCTTTGATTTTCTTTCTTTCTCTCTCCCTCTCTTTTTTCTTTCTAGTATTATTTAATTGAAGTGACTCAACAAATTGAATGAGGAGAATGAATCCAAACCCCTCCTGGATTTCTTACCATGTAGTCTCTAAAGCTAGCAGGAGATTTTGTTTTTTGTACTGTTTAGATTGGAGTGGCTGCTGCTGCCTACAGCCTTTCCATGGCTTCCACAGCCCTGGGACAAAGTCGCTATTTAAGCCAAGTGTTTTTTTCTAGAAAACCTTTTCTTTCTACCTTTTTTTTCCCTTTCTACTTCCCCCCCCTCCTTTCTCTTTCTTCTTTCTAATCAAAGAGGTTTAAGGACTTTAAAATCAGTTGCCTATTATGTTGCTGACACAATTGACAGCAGGTTTAATTTGCAGCTAGAAGGCAAGCGGGAGAGCCAGAAGTTGTAATAAATGGCATTTTCTGCTCTAATGTATTCTGCCAGTGCGTGACTTACATAAATTATCGCGGGAGGCAGTACCTCCACCCCAGAAGGTAACGATCCCGTTTCCCTGGAGCCACAGAGCACCCCCCCTCCCCTCATTCTCCCAGTTAATTAAATACCGCTTGAATATCAAAGGAGAGCGAGGCGTGGTAGAGGTTTTCCTTCACTTCTGAATGAACTTCCTTCTCCCACTTCTCCGTGACCTCTAGTCTCAGGATGTTTCCAAAATAACTTTTGATTTTCTCCTAAATGTTAAACGTAGGAAGGAAACATGCAGCTCAGGATAAGGAAGTGAACATGAGTACAGCAGCTCTCTGCATTTTGCTCGACCGTCACTTGTGTAAGGCTCACTGCGGTATGGAGAGGGAAGCAGAGTCACAGGTGTTGCTCCAGACCTGTTAGTTTAAACAGGATCTCAGGAGAAATCAGGAGCTGTGCTGCCTGTGGCAAGGTACTCCCAAATCAACAGAGTCATTCTCCTGGTAGGGAAATAGTTTGTCAGCTCTTTGCTTGATTACAAAGCCCTGCAGTGCATGGAATGCACTAGGTCAGGATTAAAGGTCCTTTCTGGCGGTACAGCTGCTCATGTGAGTGGCAGCACTATTCAGTCCTGGCTGCTAAATCAATCTTGTTGCTGGTGAAACAGTGATCTTTCACCAGCACGGTAGGGCAATACCAATTTCATTCAGCTGGGCACCTTGAGCTCACCTTGATCAGAGCCCTGTTTCAGAAATGGTTTGCAAAAAAATTTCTGAGCCCAGCAAAGAGCCAGGAAAGCCTTTAGTCTTACACAGGGTGTTAGCCAAGGACTACAGAAAAACAACTCAGAAGAGGTTTCCTCAGAGGACATGAACAGTGCAGGTATCTTCTGGTGGGAATGCCCAAAGTTGTCTGCCTATAGCAAACCTCAGATGTGCTGGAGAAGATCCCATGCAGTGGCAGTAACAGCTAAAATACCTTTACACCTGGCTTTTTAATGCGTTGAATCTGATGAAGCACAGCTATGACCTTCCAGTAAGCTTCTGCCACACTGTGGGGGTCTGGTACAGTCCCTTTGGCTCTGCTTGGGTCCCTGAGTTGGTAGTCAGGACTTTTTGCCTTCGATTTAAGGACAGTCTGTGTGGTGCTGGCAGGACTCAGCATCTGGTGGGGCTAGAAACCACAATGTAGTCATCCAGGACCCTGCCTGGGAGGCTGGGGCTCCTATATCTTCCCTAGGGAGCACTTGAGGACTAGGTCAAAACTCTTACCTTTGCAGAAGTGATGTAATCATTTTTCAGTTTATGCCAATCAGCTGGTGTTAACAACAGGGACAGGTTTTCTGTCTTAATGTCTGGTTTGAGATCAGGGTGACCCAGAAAGAGTTCACTGTAAAGATTCAAATGGACAAATTATATTGTCTCAGAGTGTGAATAAACTGATGGAATATTCACGAGGCATGAGCTACGTAATTATTAAGCCATGAGAAATATACTTAAAGCTTAAATTGTTTTTAAGATTTAACAAGAAAATCTTCCCTTGCTATTCAAAATCCTAATTATTCAAACCCCAAATGATCTAAGGTTCCAGCCCACCTCAGAAATCATGAGACTTCTGAGTTATTTGGACATGAAAAGTGCTATGAGAATTTACTTTTTATAATAAACAACCTGAGGCTGAATCATTTGACTACGAGCTTGAAAAATGCCTTTCAGGGTAATTCCTGTAGTAGCGTGTTGCTTTGGAGTTAGCTGATCCCCCTGACTCCTCTCTGGTGTCACATCATGGCTCATGTCAATCTGTTATTTTCCTTTGTGCATTATCCTGAGCAAGGGAAGGTGGCAGGACAGGACCTGCTCTGCACAGGGCAGCCCCTGGAAGGCACTCCCATGCCTGGGATATGGGCCACATTCCCCTGCAGATGGAATTGGTGGGTGGATATGCAGCTACAGAGTCTGACTCCAAAGTGTGCTCAGCTTACACGACTTCACTTCCTCTGCATTGACATGAAATCAGGCCAGCTGATTAGCCTGGAAGCAGGGAAAGGGAGTGAGTGCCTGTGTTTTTCTCTCTAGGGCAAGAAGCATGTTATTAGCCTGTACAGCTGTACATGCTCCTCATGGACCATTGCATCTGACAGGGCAATGAAGGTGGAAAAGAGAAACAAAATATTTATGCACTTGATGAAGGTAGGGCGTAAGTTTCAAGCGGTCACGTGGTTATCAGGGAACAAAACTGCAATGTCCTACACACAGCCTGCTCATCTGCTTAGTCAGAAAGGGTTCCCACTGCCCAACCAGCACTGTGCCCACAGCTAGGTTTTGATCCAAGTGAGGATTGTACTGTACAAAGTCTGGCTTGTGCAGAGTGACTGCTCAGCAGAAAATAATCTCAGCCTGCTGATAGTGTCCAGGAGTCAATGGTTCTGTGGTCATGGTTCAGATTTCCCAGAGGGGTACATCTGCACATGTGAAGCATTGCACAGTACACTGCTGCCAAAGTCTGCTTTGCATTCAGAAGGACAACATAGATTTAAATACAGACTCTCCACCATGACTAAAAGGACTTATTTGCCAATTGTCCCTTCCTTGAACATCTGGCTTAGGTTGTTCCTTGAGACCAGTTCCTGGCACAGATACAACTTTGCTTTGACATAACTGTTTTCACACGCTTACTTCCAGACCATCTCCTGTGAATTTTGCCTCTCATCTCGATCCCACCTTGCCAGGTATCTCTGTTGGATTTTAGTATGGGAGTGCTTTGGGACTGGGATGATGGGCTTTGGTCTAGGGCAGGGAACAGTTGAGGACACTGACAGTCAATGCATGGACCTTCTATTGGTGCTTATCTAAAATATCTCCTTTGGCTGTCCAGTTTTTACTGCTGAAAAAAAAAAAAACAAACTAGCCTTTACACCCATACACCCAGAGTGCCCTGAGGATGGTGTTTGCTATGTCCCTATAGCTCCTAGAATATTTTAGTCAATCCTGAATTCCAAGGAGCTGTAAAACATCTTTAAAATCTCCCATTCAAGTAGTGGACATGTCTGAGACAGAGCTTTTGCTTTCATGTGGCTAATTCCACTTGATTATGTCTTGGCGCCTCCTTGAGAGGGCTCTGACCCCATGTGTGGGGGTTAACGTTGCCCATTGCCAAGTGCATCACAGTTTTAATTAAACAGGAAAAACCCTCCATCACAGGTCCCTCCCTGTGCCTGGAAAACTCACTGAGCAGCTGTTGGATCTTGCAAAATATCTGCAGAAAGGAGCAGGTTTATCAGAGCTGCAAGGGGGAGATTCCTGCCATGTAGGAACACATAGTGGGAGGGGGAAGGGAAAACAAGGTGAGGTAGATCTTTACAAAGCTGCAAGAGCTTTATCCACAAACGTTTGCCCCCGCCTATGAAGAGATTCACTATCTGGCTCCACTGCAGAAGTCACTGTCTCTCTCTTGCTTGCTTGGAAGACTGAGAATAGCTCAGTGGTTTTGGAGTACCCCACAGCTCTGCCACTCTCTGGAGGAGGTGGGGTCAGCATGGCAAGCATGGCATCTTACCTGTGGTAGGTGTTGGCCACCCAGTCAAGCAAGATGTAGAGCTCATTGAAGTCCAGCGGTCCCTGGGAGAGATGTTGCAAATGTGAGGCAATGGCCTTATGAAAAGCCTCCACATATGTGTCACACACCTGGTATTCCTCTGGATAGCACTTTTTTACTGATAACTTGATTTTCAGTAAATCTTCCCTCAGGTGCTTCTGGAGGAAACTTAAGTGGAGACCAAGCCAAGAACTTTCTTCTTTCTTTGACGCCATGGGTGCCTTTAGGACTCTTTGTTTAGCACTCTTATTGACAGCTTCCCTCCACTCCTCCCTCCACTTTCTTGGCCTGCCAAGCAGGTCTGACCCAGGATGAACAGCATCGTCTGTTTTAGGATGAGCTGCTTCTTCATGGGCAATTAAAGTGACCATGGAGGTCAGCATGGTTTCCTCTACAGTGGGATCCTCCAATGTTCCCTCCACTATGGACTGGATCACATTTTTGATGGAGTTATAAAGCAAATCCACATCCTTGGATTTCCGTTCAAACTCCTGGGGGTTATCTTTGTATTTCTTAGTATCCCGTTCAGAGATAATCTCATCTTCCAATAACTTGATACTTGCAAAAGCTTCCAAAAGTTGTCTTTTCTGAATAAGTTCATTGATTTCCATTACTGCAGAAGTGGGGTAAAGGGGTTGGGACAAAGCAGAAGTTAGGCTATTGACAGGTTGGTAATAGGACAAGATGCCCCACAAGGAGACTTTTAGGGGGCTGCTCTGAATAGTCATCCCAGCAGTGCCCCTGAGACTGACCTCCTCAATCTCCAGCTCCTGTTTACGTAGGAGAGGAAAACAGTGGGAATGTAATCACTGCAAATTGAGCTACATCTCTAAACTGCTGGTTACAGAGGTAGGAAATATCAAAAAAGCTGATGATAACCCTGCAGGAAAACCTCAAGCAATGGCTAATGAGGCTGCAAAGGCGGACACTGCAGGCTCAGGCTGCATAAAATCACCTCTGCTCTGCCTCTTTGCTAGTGTGGAGATCAAGTGGGACTGACAGCTGCAAAAGTTCAGAAGATACGCTACCAGCAGGATTTCCTTTAGCATGGATGTCCTTGTTTCCTGCATACCAGTGTGCTCAGCACTGCTCCTGATATATTTTTTG
The DNA here is from genome assembly GCA_013400695.1 of Neodrepanis coruscans. Lineage (NCBI taxonomy): Eukaryota > Metazoa > Chordata > Aves > Passeriformes > Philepittidae > Neodrepanis > Neodrepanis coruscans. The sequence continues at coordinate 125,441 of VYZS01027393.1, read as the reverse complement.
GAATATTCCTCATTTCGATGTGACCTTGGGAAAACCCCAGCCTCCTCTCCTGTTTTGATTTTGTGCATTATCAACATTTTCTAAGATACATCCTCAACTAATGTCACAGCTAAACTAGCTCATGCATTTTTGAGGGCTGGTGCAAAGTGCAGAGATTGCTCCTGGTGATTCCCATAATGCCATCTCTCTCCTTGAGATGTAGGGATGGAAGTAGCAAGCCAGAGACTTGGCCCATCTGGAACTGGCCACCCTTTCATCCTGTGCCTATCAGAGCAACTGGCTTCTTGACACATGTAAGATATCTCCTACATGTTTCAGACATTAAGATGTTCCATGAATCCTGAGCTTCCCCTCAGTGAAAAAGAGGGACATCTGGAGGACCAGAAGACACTGTTTCTCAGCTCTGTAGCTATTGCAGCCTGCAATAATCTTTTGGCTGGGGAGTGAGGAGATCCTCTGGGGTGGTGGTCCTGGGGTCCCAGAAAAAAGACCAAGACACCAAAGTATTCCAGGTTTGTGAAATTCACCCTCCTGGGGTGGTTCAGGGTTGGGTGACCTGGCTGTCCACTTCCTGTATATAAACCTACAGTCAGATGACAAGCACTGCCTTGTACCAGTGACTTTTGTTTCTCAAGTGGTGAGCACTGCTATCCCTGAGGGGTTTGGGGAAATGTAAGCAATGGAGGAACATCCAAACCTGTGGGTTTGTGATGCTCCTGGTGCTCAGGTCTCATGTGGGTTTTCCCCACTTTCACCTTTTGGCACCCACTACCAGTACTGGCTGCTTTTGGCTGAGGCTGGGGAAAAGTCACCAAATACTGTTACCCTCAAAGTGGCTGTGGTCTACTGAGTTTCCCATTTATTTTTCAAAGCCTTGCCTTGTGCAAGAACCACTGCCAATTTGCCACTAAGGCAAGAAGTATTTGCCATATGTTGAGGAGATCCAAGAGCACTGTTAGCTTTTGAGAGATCCCAGGAAGCTCTTCACCTTCTCCAGCATCATAACGGATGGTCTGAACAAGAGATCTCACTGTGATACTGGGCAAATATTAAAGAGAAGGAAAAGAGTATTATTTAGGCATGTGTTGCCACTACTTCTGGGACATACACATATAAAATAATATGGAAAAATTGGAGAGCACCCAAAGAAGATATGAAGGACTGGTTCATAGCCCATAATTTATGCCTTTGCACTTTTGTGCAGACAGGTTTTATACCATATGTACCAAATGATCTGTGCAACATAAGAGTATCTGTATGAATACAGAAATATGCCAAATAACCCAACTACTGATGCATCATAGAACACATAGATCTTTGAATGCCTATGTGGTGCTACAGTTGCTTCTGCACTCAGAAGTGAGGGAGATTGTACCAATTAACTTAGTCTCTTTTAGATAAATTAATAGAAAACCTACATTTACACAAATGCTTGCAGTGAGAGACTAGAGGAATACATTCTGTTCTGTTTATCAAAGTGAGAAAACACCATTTAATCACCATCTAGGATAATTATTCAAGGAGGTGATGTTGGGTGCTAAATGGATCTTTAATTTAGCAATACAAGATCAGCCAGCTGGTGGTTGAAGGAAGACAATTGAAAGGCAATTAGCTATTATGCATCTTAATGGTGCACATGGTGGAATCTCCATCACTTGCCATACTTATCTCAGGATGGGATGTGTTTCTGACAGAGCTGTTCTAGTCCAGGCCAAACATGAGTAATTGGGCAGAGAATGGGGATTTTTTATGCAATTCCTTAGATTGTTTATTGCAGGAGATGAAAAAGCTTATTATAATATTTCCTCTCACTCCTCATCTATGACTCTTTGAGATCAGACTTGCAAAGTTTGTGAGATGGGCTCAGATTCATCTTACTAACCTCACAATGTATCAGTGCAAAGCAGTAAATAAATCCACGGCAAGGTAGGGCACATTACAGCAGTGAGACAATGTCATCCCATCTATCTGATCCCTATGGCGATCTATGCAGTAGATTAAGAATTTCTAGAAATTTAGGCTGAGGAAATGTCAAGCCATGTTGACCCACCTTAGTCTATCTCCAGGTGGATTCATTGTAGTACCTCTGCCTTAAAAAAAAAAAAACAAATGGTGCTCAAACCATGATCAAAGTCATTGCACTCTGCCCATGCTTGGGGACAGGTGACAGCTATGCTAAAGGTTGTTATTATGATTAGACTAAGACCTATCTATATAATGCTGACAAAACAATGAGAGTAGCCAGCCAGAGGAAGACAAACAACAAACACTTGCAGCACTGCTGTTGTGAGAAGGACAGGTGGAAAGTCATCTTAAGAGAGCAAAGTATCTGTGGAAATATCTTTGCAAGGCACTCTCTAAGATTAGGAACGAAAGCCAAGGTGCCAAATCAGATCAAGTCAAACCATCTTTCTTCCCCATCAAGGCCTTGCACCAACCTACAGAGCACAGTCAGGGGATCATCGGTCTGAGAGCAAGGGGAATGCAGGCAATAGTTTAGGAATTGTCCACACTGCACTTCTAGGTATTGTCAGACCAGCAGTTCCCAAACTGTGCTCAGCAAATGTATGTATGATATGTATGATGGCCAGTATGTCCACTGACAGGTTGGTAGGTAGGCTGCTGATATGATTAAACTAATGCAGTAGAGGCTACAGAGCAGCACGTCCAGTGTCAGTGAGCAACCTGCCCAGACTGGGCCAGGTAACACCCAACAAGTCCATGGAAGTGGTCCATTTGTCTTTCCCTTGTGATGGGATACCTTGTTCTTTAGCATCTCTGTTGCATCCAACACTTGCACACTGTAAATTAATGTAACCTTGAAGGTTACATTTATCCTGCCAAGCAAATTACACTAGTGGTTTTGATTCTTACCTGAAAGAGGTTTTCCTTGAATGGGCTCTGCTTTTATATTTTCACCCGTCTTCTCCATGCCATTACAGATGGTGGTTTTGTTCTCCTCAGAGCTTCTGAACGATCGCAAAAGTCTTTTTGCCTTCCAAGTGCCAGTATCTTGCTTTCCACTCTTTTTGTTTGGACTTCGTTTTGATATTCGAATGCTTAACATTTTAACACTTCTGTCAAAGAATCCACTGTTCGTGCTCTGTAAAGTTGGGCTGCTCAGTTCAGAAGTAATGTCCATCTTTTCCTCCCCTGTACTGCTTGTTGGAGAGGCTGGTTCTGAGGTCATGCTCTTTCGGTCTAACTCCATATTTCTATTTATCTTGTCTTCCAACAAGAAGTTTATGAAACAGGTTGATGGCAATCACTGAAATGCACAAAACAGCAGAATTAGAGATGTTCTTAACAAGATATTACTGTGTCTCCAAAGTCAGTCCTGGACTGAAAATCTGGCCCGTTCCTTTTCTGTGCCTAATACAAGGACAGAACAAGTTGTTGTAGCCTGCAGCTGCTGAAACAATCTCTCTACTCACAGATGCCAGGTGCTGGCCTGCACTTAGTGCTGTGGAAAGCTCCACTTAAGTCCATAAATCAGGCAAGTGGCAGCTATTTCTCCAGTGCTCAGGAATCATTAGCCATCAGAAATGCTGAAATCTGTGCAAAAATACCATTTCAGTAGGTAACAAGGTATGTTTTTACTTTCCATTCTTCTAGGTGAATTTCCAGCCATGCAGGAGTGATGAAGCTTCCTGAGTCTTACTGGAGTGTTGCCACTTTCTGATGTGAATATAGCAACTTTGGGTTATGTTGCTGCTTCTGCCCGGTTGCTGCTGGGTGTGGCCCAGGGGTGAGTGGTCCCCAGAAGGTGGCTGCGGTCTGCTCTAGCCCTTTCCATTAAAGCCACAGCTATCTCTGCACTCTGAATTGTCATGGTTACAGCACAGGAGGCTGTACAATGCAGGAAGGGTTCACATCACTCATCTTGCCTCAGAGCACTGCATCCCGGCATGCCAAGGAAGGGTATCTCTAAGGTCAAATAACCCTCTGCATGAGCTGCAAGGGATGCTGCAGGAGATTTCAGATTCCAACAGAAGTGCTCCTGTCAGTGCTACTGGGCTGCAATCACATCCTCTGCACTTTCTCAGCTCCTGCCCTGCTGCAGACAGACTAACTCCCCTCTGCCCATCCTGAGGGCTGGTTCTGGTGCTTCAGAAGGTGGAAGAGAGAAAGGTTTTGCCTTGCTTCCCTTGCAAAGGGCTGACATCAGGTCACCAGCTAATACAGCCTGCTCATGGAGATGTTGTACATTGCAGGGCTCTGAGGATGGAAAATGACATGTTTTCCCAGCTAAGGCTCAAAGCAGCTCAATGAAAAATTCAAACCATTAACAGTTATTGCTTGAGGTGACACAGGAACTGCCTGTCTCAGGTCTCTCCAGCTCGCAGAAGCCAGACTGAAATATGAATGCAGTGGCTGGACATGTTGAGACTCTGGAAACAGATTTCATCCTTCCTCAATCAGAGTTTTGCTCCCTTGTGCATGGTTATTTCACAAGCTATGAACTGCAGGGATAGCATCTTCCCTTGGGTTTGTTAAGATACCCACACAGTGGAGCTCAGACCCTGTGTCACACACTCTCACAGGAATATTTAACTATTCGTTGCCTTGCTCAGGATCTCACTCCATCATAGCCCATACAGACAATGGGAGGAAGAGGAGGGCACCCCATTGTCCAGGGATTCCAGTAGGAAGGAGGCTGAGATCCTGGCTCAAACTCTGCATGGGGGCTCTGTGGACAGATCAGTAGCAATAATCAATGTGGTGAACTGTGCAGTAAAGGGAGCCAGGGGAAAGAAAAATGAAAAAAAGGACAAGAAAAGGGATGGAATATTTATCCCAGTGCTTACCTTACTGATATCCTTGACCGCAAGCTGGGATAGCACAGGCATGATCCACAGAAACTGAGAGCAGCTCCATGCCACAGGAAATCCAGGCGAAATGGTAGCAAGTGAGCAGATCTGTAGGGCAGAGGTTCCGGTCAGATCATCCACCTCAGCTGACTGGGGCACCATCCCTTGCAAACATGCTGGCCAAAGGGCTCCTTCCATGAGTAGCACCACTCTCCATCCTCCTTTTCCCTCTGAAAACTGCTGTTAAAAGTGGAAAAAAGAGGCCTCTCCACACCTGGCGAGAACCTTCTCCTCTTTGTTCTCTGGGAGTGACTCCGGCACTGTTTCACTTTCACTATGCCCGAGCATTTAAAAGAAGGAACTAAGGTGGATAATAAGTGCTGTAGAACCTCCATGCAAGGTTAATTATTACCTTACAGATAGAGATGGAGGTATGACCGTGAGGTGAGCTGCTGCGCTGAGGTGGCCTGGGGCAATGGAGGGCAGAAGGATTTTGGCACGTGGTCCTGCCCTGGTGGGGTGAAGCCCTGGTGGGGTGAAGTGTCTGAGTGTGGGGGTTCATAAGTAGTCTCAGAGCTTCTTTGTGGGAATCGTTGCATTTCACCCCCTTCTGCCTTGTTTCTGCTGGTCGTGAGTGCCTTGGTCCCAGTAATGATTGGCAGGCATGGGTGAGGGACAGGGAGCACTCTGTTCCCCGATTAAATATTTATATATTCACATCCTCACTTTGCCCTGGGGGCACTTATTTTCCTGGAGTTGCTTGTCCTGGATCCCTCCATTCCCAGAACATTTGTGAACCTTGGAGGGAATTCAAAGAAAAGGAGCACAAAAAAAATGGGGCCTTGAAGGTTTTAACAATATTGAACACAGTCACTTGGTTTGTCACTGAGTGATGCAAAGTGATTTAACCCTTGGAAGCCTGCAGTGCTCAGATGGAGATGAGTCAGGCTGCCAGGCTGGACACACCAGGCAATCGCAGGTGGCCAAGGTTCTAGAGTAAAGCAAGAACGGGAAACCAGGAGTTGCCACCATGACATGGTCAGTGTGCAGTTCTTTGCTTTAGGAGCCTGCCAGCATGTCAGTGGATAGGGGAGATCAAAGGGGTTAATGAGGGATTGATACAATACATGTAATATTTAATATAATATAAAATAATAATAATGATAAAGATGATGAAAATAATTTGTGCTGTGCAGAGGAGAACAGAGTAAGAGAACACAGGAGAACAGAGTCTCATCTACCTCTTGGAGAGACTGTGTGTCCAAGAGAAGGAAAGTGTGTGGGACGGGAATAGTTATGATCAACTAAAGGGAAGTGTGGCAGCATGGACTGGTTTGAAAGTGCCCTGATGACAATATGGGGCTGGGCAGGGCACTGTTTGTGGCTGCTCCATGGTGCACGGGGAGTCCTGCCTGAAGCTTCCCCCAGCCAGGCACCCCAGTGCTGAACTTTCTGTCCTTGGGCTCTTCAAAGTCATGTTTAAGCCAGAGACTATCCTGCTGTACTGGGGGAAACAGTAATTGATAACTCTTCTGCCATCTGGCAGGTTGACAATATGAACAAAGGAGCTATTTACTGAGGCACTTGCTGAGGTGTGGAAAGCCCCTTCAGTCACAAAGTCCAACTAAACCTCTTTCTGTCCCAGTTGGTAATTGCCTCTTCCACCAAACATTTACAGAGTGTTGGTTTGTACAGACAAGCTCACTACAATTGGACTGCAGCCAGAGCAGGCAGCAGGTCCAGCCTGGGTGGAATCTGATCTGGACCTCCCTGGGAGTTGTCAACTATCCCAAAACACAGCTAGCATCAGGGCCTGCTGAGGTGCTAATGAGCACAACTCTAGAGGAGCTCTGAATCCCACCCTTTAAGTCACCTCTCTCCCTGCAAGCTTTTCCGGTGCTCTTTTCCATCATCAGCTCTCAAGGAGCACTTCTGCTCCTGGAAATGCCATCAGGGCAATGCTCTTTCCAGGTGTCTGTTCCCAGAAGGTTCTGGGAATTTAAAAAAGTACATATTGTGCAGTTGTTTACCATTTTTCTTTAGTTTTTCTAGAAGATCATAACCCTCAGTCCAGCTCTGAGGGTTACTTTTCACTAAAAAGAAAACCTAAGTGTCTCCTTACTCCAGGAAGTGGCTTCAAAGAGAAAAAGCCACTGATTCGGGTGAAGTTCAATAAAATGATGAAGATGGGGGATGCTGTAACATATCTCTCCCTCCCTACTCTCTGTAGCCTCTGGAGAAAAAGGTCTTCAAGAAGTTCTGGTCCTTCACTCGTCATTATTAACAGCTCCACAGCATCACATGTGTGTTTTCTCACCAGTAGAGCTGAGAGAGGGTAGGTTTAGATTAGATATTGGGGAGAAATCCTTTACCATGGGGCACTGGAACAGGTTGCCCAGAGAAGCTGTGGATACCTCATTCCTGGAAGTGTTTAGGGCCAGTTCAGATGGGGCTTTGAGCAACCTGGTCTAGTGGAAGGTGTCCCTGCCCATGGTAAATGGGTTGGAACTAGATGATCTTCAAGGTCCCTTCCAACACAAACTATTCTGTGACTCTATGATTCTTCCAGCCCAGCTTGTGTCAGAACTGAGGGGTGTAGATGGGCTGAAATGCCAATGCCAATGCAACTGATGCTTCTCAAAACAAAGTTTTTCCATTGATGTTTATTAGAAGAGGAAGGTCTATTTTGTCAGTGCCAGAAGTGTGGTCATTTCAATTCAACATGCTCAGATGAAAGGAAGGACTGACTGAAAATACAGGAGTCTCCAAGTGTTGATATTTCCCATGAAAGCAGGACTATTGTAATTTTTTTTACCCTTGATAAGCTTTCAGTCTTGCAGAAGTTCCCCCATGCACAAACACACTTCTCCACATGGCTTTTACGAAGAGTTTTGTCAATATGTAGGTGCATTAAAAATAACTATAAATAGGGCTGGAAAGAAGTGGGGTGGAGGGGGTGCAGAAAGAGTCACAATCATGTGGAGAGTCAGACCAGCTTCTCAGAGATCTACAAAATAAGGACTGTGAAGAGGAGCTGAACATGTTAGGGTTGTTTAAGAGAGTCCATATAACAGGTGTCAGCTATGGAGAGAGCTGATGAAAAAAGGATGTGAATAACACCCTCCCTCTGCAATGGGGAGAGGACATGGTTCTCTGCCTGTTGAAGCTGAACTATCAGAGATCTTCAGGGCAGATTTGAAGAATTGTCTGTCAGCAGTGGTTTAGGGGTAGGATTCCTGTCCTGTTTGCCTGATGCATGGGTTTCCCTACTCCCTCCTTCCCTCTCTCCCTCTGGGGCTTGGGTGTCTCTTCCCAGCAGGTATTTGTACTCACAGGTATCCCAGAGCCCTTTGTTTTCTTGTCTTGTCCTTGCTTTGGCTTAATTTGTGCATAATGGACACAACTGAAGCAGGACAACCTCCAGAACGTGTTGCTGTGCCCTCTCCCACAGTTTTCCCATATGTAAAATGCATGTATTCAGTTTACCCTCCTTGGGTAGGGAGAAGGTGTGTTACTTGATCTCTTGCTATGAGAATATTTCAAAGGGTTTTGATATCCTCAGATGTGATGTGAAGGATGTGCACAGCCCAAATCTGCAGAGGAGTTGCTGACTAACAGCTCACTGATGCCCTGCACCAACTAACCTCTGTGGGGGCTTTCATACTGCTGCTTTGCCTCCTGACCCTTCTGAATATTTGGTTTGGGGTTTATTTGCTCCCTCTCCCCTTCTGTGTTTTTATTACTCATATTTATTGTCTTCCTTCTTATTTCTTTTCCCTCAATTACACACGTGGAGCACAGTGAAATTCTCCAGATGTGTAGTGCTCCTTGGTGGGAGTGAGGGGTTGGGAGAATGGTATTGGGGGTCCCACAATTCACTCCACAGCCCCAAGGTTTTCATCATCTCTAAGGGCCATGAGAAAAACACATTGCTGAGGTTCCAGGGGAATACTGCTATGATGCACATTCAGAAAGCCACTCTGGATCCCCTCTCATAGCCTTGGCAACCTGACTGGCGCAGCCTTGGTGGGGTGTGCTATGACCCACCCCCTTTCTGCAGGTTTCATATTGGGCTGAAATCTCAACCTGTGTGGGTGGAGAAGACCCCAGAGCTGCAGTGATTTATTGCAGCAAAGAGGCTGTCTTGATATTTTTAACAACATCTCCAGTGATTGATGAGGCAAAGGCATGCTCAGAGGCTTTATGTGCCTATGTGACCATTGCCTCCTGGTGGGTAGTTTGCAGAGAAGTAAGATATATTGCTTCACCTGCAATATTTTTCTTTCTGTTTTTAGGTTATGGGAAGGTTGAGCCTTAAACTGAAAAGTACATTTGCAGAGAAGAAGCAGGCTGTGATTTGGAGATTGGGTTTTGCAGAAGGGATGCTGGCCCCCAGGCTTGAGTGGGAAAATTTGGAAGACACATTTCTGCAAAACACAGGAGCATTACCTGGAAAAGGAAGGTGCTCCAGGCCCCTACACTATTTCTCTGTAATCGTGGAAGGAGATCACTGGAACTAGTTACACTAGGAAACAAAACAACTAGTGCTCATTTTGTTGCAGAAAGGTGGTCCAGGAAGATTTTCCATGAGAGCTGCTGCTGATACGGAGGCTCATTTTCGATGATTTTGGAGGATAAACACAAAAGCTTTCCTTCCTCTCCTCTGAGAAAAGGTCTGAAACAAGCCTGTTGAAGTAGGATCTCTCACACTGGTCTTCTTCTTTTGAAGTAAAAATGTTTAATAGTTTCAGGAAGCCATCAGCCCTGTGTGCTATGCCAGGAGCTGTGCTGAAGCATCCTGGAACTCATGTGAGGCCAAAGGAGATGGTGGGGTTGGGAGACAGGCTTCCCCATTCTCCTGGTTCTTGCTGCAACACAAGCACATTTTGGCAGCATGCATGGACCAACCCCCACCAGTCGTGGAGCTGTGTGGCGCAGGAAGGATCAGAGTGTAGTGTTCGTGTGCTGCCCCACCCTGGCAGCACCTCTGCTCCTGGGGATGCTCAGCTCGTGCATCAGGGACACGCTGTAGCGTTGTCTGCTGAGTGTTACCCTCTTCTTGTTTGTCACCAGTGACGAGCTGATGAGGAGACGGATGGTAATTGCTAAAAACTAGCTGTGCAGGTTGTGTGCTCCGTAGCCCATTAGTTTGCAGCAAACGTCAGGGAGGCCAGGGTGGAGACCATCAGCCCAGCCCTCTGAGCAGCCTCGAGATTGAAATGTCACAGCTCATCGGCTTCAGGAAGAAGCTGCTGAGCAGGGGGGCCTCATCCCTCTCATCACAGGAGCTGCCAAATCAGAACTCAAAGAACAGAAGCACTTTGTGCATGACAGTGGCAGCAGATTATCTCCATGATTGTGCTTCTGCTTTTAATTCACCCTATGCTTTACAAAACACCAGCCTGTTGGCTTCAGTAAGGTGGAGCCTGAGGTCCATCAGCATTGATGGATAACCAGCCCCTTCACCTGGAGATGGGGCATCGAGTTCAACAGTGAGAGTTTCCCCTCGGAGGTGGCCCAGAACATAATGTTCCCTCGTCACCAGCAGCCTTTGAGGGGGAAATAAGCCCTGCTGAGCAATTGAAGCAAAGTTAGACTACTCTGTCATTTAAATTAGGTGACTAAGAGCAAGCCACTTCTGGAGCTAAGGCACCTGCCTGCTGTGCCTGTCACCACAGCTAGATGTCTTCTTTTGAAAATGTGTCATCGAGGCCAAGGACTGAGCTGGGAGCTCGGCACTGCCTCTGCTGCAGATGATGGGGAGGTTGCTAACAGCAGGATCCTGAGCTTCTCCTTTGAAAGGCTTTGCTTTACTGCACCAAAATTTCGACTCTACAGTGCTCAAAAACTTCACCATGTTAACATTTGTTTGCCACGTTGTTGCAGGACATTCTCAAACACAGGACCTTGAGAAAAAAAGTCTATGGAGCCTTTTAAGAAGCCTCTTTGGCTTCTTCCTGGCTGAACTTTCTTCAGCTTAATCTCAGATTTGGCTTGATGGAGGGGGGAAAGGTGCAATCTGGTACTTATCTGTATAACACCATAAGTCTGTGGCTTTCTTCCAATGCCAAAGGGTGCTTGTATCATATTTTTGCATTATGCACTCCAGTGTGAGCTGTGGTGCCCCTAGCAATGCTCCAGGGAATGGGGAAGAACATTTTCCTGAATATCTTCCTGGATAAAGCCTGAATGTTTGACCTCTGGAAAGCTGAATTTTCCTTACCTTTGGTGGATGGGGAAAACTGAGAACTAGTGCTTTATTTAAATATATATTTCTGTACTTTTTTTTTTTAAATGAGTGTTTTTAAAGTTTCACTGAAGATGTTGTCACTGGAATCATTATATTTCTATAGAGATTATAATGACTCCTTTTGAAGAGTTAGTCTCAGTCAGTCAGTGCTTAATTCACATATCAATGACTCTGTAAACCCTAAACCCATAAATCTGCTGAAACTACTTGATTCCATTGTGCCAATGAATGCCTGCAGGGGCTCATCGTTGTGGAAATAATTCACTTAGGGAGCTGCTGCTGTGAGGGCGGGTGGTCAGCGAGGGCAGAGAGGCCTTGTCCATGTGAGGCAGCTGAAGGTTTTATAACTGAGGCACACTCAGGGCGAGCATTAGAGCCCAGTCACTCTCTTTGGTTGATTTACTCCAGATTATTTCATGTGCAGTCCATCAGTGTGACCCTCAGAATCGTTCCCATCATTTGCATCAAGTTGTGCATCATTTCTGCATGATAAGGGTGGGGTGGTTTGGCCCAGCTGGTACAGAAATCGTGATGTCACTTTGTTCAGAGTGTACCAATATAGCCATAGCTGGTTATTAAACCTACTAAGGCAGTAGCTCCTAACCAGTTATTAAAGTGTTTGCAATCCCTTGCTGCTGCTGCTGCTGCTGTGAAACACTGGGCATCTCTTCTGGCTGGCTGGAGTCAGTCTAATGTCACGATTGTAAACCAGTCCTAGGAGTTTATCCTTTATTTTAATAAATGCATAATGCTTATAGAAAACTGGAGACCAGTAGAAAATGGTGCCAGAATCACCTGAAGCAGTGGGAGTGCAGGCGGCTGTCAAGGAGGTTGGTGGGAAAGCCTCTTGCTCACACTGGCTGAACATCACCCTGGCAGTCAAGTGGTCCAGGTGTATAATTTGAGTATCTCCAAAGCACTCAGCACTGAGAGGCATCTGTCAATCCTGTTTGTCCTTTCAAATGGACCAGTTCTCTGGCAATGTTTTAATTTCTCAGTCCAAGGGAGTTTTTATAGCCATGTTTTGAAATGTTGTAGTGTGGGGGGCTATAATGGAGCCCTAATTGCAATAGCATAGTAGGTGCTGCTGTAAAAACACCATCTTTTTTCTTGTAGAGTCTAATTTGATTTAAAGCAGTGACAGGGACACAATGAATTGCTCGTAGGCGCTGGCGGATTGTGTCCCCTCCTCCTTGTGGCTCCTGCAGAAACGGGTGTAAGGGCAGTGTATGACAGCACATGTGCCACTAGAGAGGCTGGCAGTGTCAGCCAGCCGTCGTGTCTCCATTGAGTTCCAGTTGCAGGGGCACAGGCGAAGCTCACTCATGTACACGCCACCTCCGTGGGGACTGACTTTTTTGGGGCCACGGGCCACCTTATGCAAAGCAGGGGCTGGCTGCATGTGGGGAGTACGGCCGCTTGCAGTGCCCTCCCTGGCTAAGCTCCATGGTCGCCTTTTCGCCCACGGGCTCCCACGCATCTCTTCCCACTGGGCGGCAGCAGCCCGGTTCCTATGGCATAGCTGCATCAGCGAACACTGTGCAAACCGCTCAGCTGTCCCCTGCCTCCACATCCCGGCCATGCCTTCCCTGCCGTTTTCCCTCCCTCCGGCAAGCCAGGGCTGCCACCAGCGCAGGGAGGCGTCACAGTGCAGCAGCAGCGATTCTCCCACCGGTGGACACCGCAGGTATTTCGGGTTGTCACACAAAACCAGGCTCCGGCACACATCTCAATGGGTGACATTTGAACGTGCTGTGTGGCCCTTTAAGAAAGCCTATATATCACGTTTCCCCGGGGAAAAAAACAAGGAAGCAAGTGGAGCAGATGTAATTCTGCAGTGCTGATCTGACTGTGTGAGTATGCCAGCGGGAAGCTGGGATTTAGCAGAGTGAAACAAGGAGAAGCTGCCCGGGGGTGCGCTCCCCTCTGCCATGGGGTTTGTGATGCTGAGAAGACAGAGCTGCTACTGGGGTGTGTGGGTGTCCAGCTCCCAGGGTGCTCTTGCAAGAGCCTCGCTATGCCAGAGCCAGAACCAGAAAGCAAACTATCTGCTTAATTGCTTCTATCTGCCCCAGCATTAAAATTCAGTAAGGCAGTATTTGACCTGGGGAGACAAAACAGACTTTGTTCCTATTTGAGGAACAAAAGCCTCTTATTTACCCCATTTTTACCTACTTCCACGTGCCACTGTATCACTCAGTACATTCTGTGTATCATTCTGTGGTTGTAGCCTCTCTACATGTGCTTGCATAGAGAGATGATTATGTTCACATATATGCATGTATGTAGGGGACAGCAAAGGACCCCAGGACATCTATCTCCATTCCAACTCTTGCACTGTACATTTCACCTTTCTGTAGTGTTTTTCTCTTCTGTCCTTCTGCAGTGCTCTAGTAGTGGCAGGGTGAGGTTTAAAGCCCAAAATAATTTTTTATTTTATTCTCTGAATCATATTGGTAAGAAATATTCTACTTCTGGGTCTGAAAGTCAGTCTGGCTCTCCACAGCACTTCTTGCAGGAATGGAATTAAATCATGGTACAGACTTAAGACACAGCTTTTCTCTCTGCCCCATGCACTTTCAGGGGTACGAGAGGAATGGAGATTGCAGAGAGCTACATTTCTCAGAGACCTGACAGCTCAGACACTACTGCTGTCTTGGTCCTCACATGACTTCCAAGAGCAAAGCCTAGCAGCCTGTCTTGGAACACTTCGTCCCCCTCTCTGCCAAGGAAGGTACAGAGCTCAGGGCAGCACAGCCAGGACTCCATCCCTGAGCCCACAGAAAATACCTCTGAGCAGTGTCTGTGGGGTTTATGCAGCATCAAACACGCCATATGGCTGAGGTTGAGAAACTGCATGCACCACCTGCACCAAGGCGCCTGCACCACCTCCTAGCTGGGCAAACACTGCCAACCTCTCTTTCACCAACAGATGTGGTTTAATTAGACCTAATGCTACTAACACTGTTTTGAGGACACAACATACCCTACAAGTCACAACATATCCTTGGTATGCAGAAAACTCCAGTTCACCTCCCTCCCAAGACTGAGCCAAACTTGTCTCTGTAAAGCTGAGGATGTGCTGGAAATTCTGGTGTTAGTTGGAAAGCTGGAAGATGGATGGTACTCTCAGTGCTGTGTCCTTGCAGCCATTTTCAGCTGTGCCGCCACGGAGCTGGGCTCTCCAGGGAGAACTGTTCCCACTGCTGGGGCACTGTGTCCTGGAGCCAGCCGCAGAGTTTTCAGTGAGGCTTGTGTCTCTGCCAAGCACATTGCTGTGGCCACAGCACCCACACTACCCCAGGGATGGGGTCCCCAGGGCGAAGTCTGGGATCCTTGCTTCTTCTCAATGCCACCAGTGATGGATGAGCTTCCCACTGCTGCTACAAGAAAAAAAAATAATAGTTAAAACCCTCCAAGTTTGAAGTCACCAGATGGGAGTGAGCCAAGCTTTCTGCCTGTTTCTATCAAGCCCCACACTGGCTCCCAGTGTCTTTCAGTACCATCCCTTCCCAAAGGGAGGCTTTTCCCTCCTCCATGCAGGAAAACAACAGCTCCTTCCTCAGCATCCAGCTGCTTCAAACTCCTGTCCCATGTGCTGTGGAGCTCTGCCTTGGCCATGCAGATGGACACCTTGGACCTGGGCAGTCCCAGAGGGACCTACAGCAGTGATGGCAGGTTGGTGCCATCCTATGGAGAATCCCTCTTGCCTGATTTCCCAGGCCAGAAGCCACACTGAGTAGTTTGATGGGTGAAAGGGAGAAATCAATTTATGATTCAGCTAAATTAAAAATTTTTCAATTTTTTTTAAAAAGTTTTTTGCATGAAACCTTTTCTGATCTTTCCTGCCCCTCTTCCCTTTTTGCTTTCATCTCTCTGTGGCTAGAATTGGATGGCAGGTAGTGGCAGGAGATTCCTGGTGTCCTCTTTGGTATTCCCTGTCATGCAAGCACACTTTGGCAGACATACTCTCACCTAGATACAAGGTTGCCTAGATAGAGGCGGCTACCTGGCTTTGCACCATGGACTGCTTTGTTGACTCTGAAAGGAATACTGGCACCTTCCTCCTGGGGCAGTGCCTGGCAGTGCCACAAAGCTCTCCTCTGAGCCAGACTTCAGCCCTCTCTTATGCAAGACTTTGGATTTTTGGACATTTCTAGCAATTTCTCAGAAGAGCAAACACAGATGTGTTTAACCAAATTCCAAGGGCATTCCTTCAGTTTTCCTCATTCTTTGTTTACTAATCAGCCTTTTCTGGGAAGGGGAGAATGAAAATTAGAGAAGATGACACTAAGGTGTACAAATCCTTCCACTCTATGATTGCAAAATAGCGATGGGACTGATAAATCACATTTTAAATTCTAACACAAATATCCTCCCCAGCCTGCTAAAAAATCAAAGGATAAACAATGAAGCCAAATTTGTATTGCTTCTGTGGCTATCACATGTTTTGTCTCATGCATTTTAATTGCCTTTCTGGCTTCATCTGATAGAATGATGTTTAAAAATATTTGGCCTCGTGGTGATTATCTTTGTACCACATTGCAGAGGAATGTCAGTTATCTTCTCTTCTTTGACCTATTAAGCACTCCTCTCTGACATATTATTGACTTTTATCAGTTTGAAAGAATATGACCAACAAGCCTTTTTGATTTTCCATATTAAGCTTCTCTGTTTTTTCCCTATTAAGTTTTTGTTGGGTTTTTTTCAATGTTGTATTCTGAAATGTAATTCACACTCTGTTCTAGCTGTGGTTGTGGGCTCTGAGTTACTCAGTGAAGTGCAGTTCAGTTTCTGATTTACTACACACTGCATCATATTGTTCAACCCACAGTGATATGGCACTGCATTGAGATGGAAATAACCCCCTCACAAGCCATGACTCAGGTCATTATGTGCAAACTAGTAATTGCACTGCTATAATTTATTGAATCCTAACCTTCAATCTCTCCATCCCTTCAGCTGCACTGATATGTAGGGATAGTCCTCATTCCTGTGAGCAGCCTCTCCAAAGTCTAAGGATTGCTTCTGCATCAGCTTGATACTTCCCAAGTATTTCTTATATCTGGGAGGAGCTGATAGTGTGAAGTTGGTTGGCTTTACCTCATGCCCAGCAGCTTTGGTGGGAGCACAGCTGGCAGCCACTTTTGTGCGCTTTTGGAAAATCCTGTTGTGCATCACTGAGTCAAGCTTTCACATGTTGTGGAGTCCAGTGACAACAGAAAAAGTCAAATAGATGTGTGAAACCTGACCACAAAAATCCAAGCATCAGAATACATTGTGTGAAGTTAGAACTGCAGTGATTATTCATATTTATCTGCTGCCTTGCCTGTGAACAATTGAGGAGCACCTCTGGACGGCCCATGTACCTGACAGCATTTGAATACAATGGTTAATAGCCAAGATCGTTCAATAAGATAAAAATCAGGACTTGGCCTTGGATGTTGACCAGGACAAATGAATGCATCCTGTTTGGTGCTGGTCACAAGCCAGCTGCAGAGTCACAACCCATATCACATCCTTGAACTTAACGGGCCAGGACTGTGAACAGATAAGCAGGGTAAAGCCATCTAAGGCAAGTCGTGAAAGAACCATTCTTTGGGACCAAGGTCTGTGCCCCATTTTTTGGTTCACATAGAGGTCTTAAAAAATAGGGTGGAAAACTAGTGAAGGCATCTGTGCTTTTGCTTTTTAGGAGACAGAACTGATTCTCTTATGGTGAAGGTAAACCCTGGTTTCAAGTGTCTTCATGCAACAGGGGATGTAAGGTCTGGACCAAGATCTGAAAGCGTCAGTTGGTGTCCCCCTGCCCACATCTGCTGCAGGAATAGCAGGCACCCAGCCCCCTCACCCTGTTATGTGATTTCTGCCCTCCTCACCTCCCCCCAGCAGCTGCACAGCCTCTGCCAGGAATCCTTTTCCCATCACTGCTGTGTGTCTTCCAAACACACGGCAATGTTGATACAACCAGCCATCGGTGTACAGGCACAAGCGGCTCCTGCACTGATCCAGCTGAGCACAGAGCCAAGGACTCCTGGCTGTGCCAGCAGGCAGTGCCAGCNACAGATGGGAAGGCAGGGGAGAAACAGTGAACAAAGAAAGAAATGCAGAGAAGTCAAGGAGAGGTTGGGGGAAGGCTGTGCAATCATTTGGCACCAGCTCCTTACATTAATTCCCTGAAAATTGTGTGAAGCGGGGGCAGAGAACTGCAGATTACTGGAGTGTAGCACCACAATATCGTGGGCTGGCCACTAAATTACCATTCAGAGAGTCTCTTGGTTTAGTCCTGCTGCTGCCATGAGAAGGAGCAGGATGTAAGCTGAAAAACAGATCTATGGAGAAGAGGGTTGAGACTAGAATTTCCATTATATTCTTGGCACTTTGACATTTTTCCTCCCCTTTTGTGAAATCTCAAGGGAGCACTGCCTACTCTTGCAATAATAATAATTAAAAAAAAGGTAGCATATGAGTTGGCATGGTAACTTCATCTGCTAAGTAACTAAAACGTAGGATTTGCTTCTTGATCTAGAATAATAATGTCAACAGCCCCCAGGAAGATGCTTTCTTGTGACTGACTGCCTATTGTCAGCTGGATTTCATGCTTCACTCTGTGGCCTTGATCAGACTCACTGTGATCTGGGGACAGATCTGTGCTACTCTGACACCAAGACACATAATTGCTGGCTTCCTTCATTACACCCTTCAGGCCAGCATTACTTGGTCATGTCCAGGTGCTGGTTTGCATTTATTCACTGTTATTCTTTGACTTTCCTGAAAGGTCTTTACAACTGAGAAGGTCTGAGAACTGAGCAAACTGTTTCAAATGTGCTAATGCTGAGGGCATTGGACTGCTGCCCAACATGGCTGGTAGCCTCAGTGTCTCCTGCTCCTGAGCACTTCCTTGCCTGTGGGAACTGGCCAGGAGACTCTGCTGCTCCTGCTGAATCTCACAGGACACGTCAGACCTCCTCAGAGCAATGCTGGCCAAATGATGCTCCTTTTTGTGCCTCCAAATGAGGAATGGGCACTGCTACCTTGGAGTGCCCAGGTGGGGAGAGCTCAGTGCTTAGGAAGCAAGGGCAACACAGGGGACAGAAGAAGTGGAAACTATTTCTTTTTACCATTTTTAAAATATGGAGAAAAAATAAAGAGGAGAAAAAGCAAGAAGCTTGATACTTTATTTTGCCCATTTTTACGGCTGAGGATTAGCTGTGTGGTTGGACTCCACACACCTGTACCCTTTTTCTCCTCCATGCAGGGCTGGTTCTCCAAGAAAAACAAGTACAAAATGCACAGTGCAAACAGACAGTGCTGCCTGTGAGGAGGGGGAGTGGCAGGCTGAAATGGAATTTCTTCTTTCCTATCTGTATTTTTATGTCCCTGCAGATGGCTTTCCTTCTGGAGCTGGTGAGGGGACTCTGACCATCTTGGTCCAAGAACTGGTGAACTGCAACTGTCCTCATCAGGGCCCAGGGAGAAAAAGAAAGCGCCAGGGCATCATCCACAGAAAACTTTGCTTTCGGTGGCACAGCTGCTCCCAGGCACTGGCTTCTTTTCTCAGTTCTTGTTTTATATTCCCACATCCCTCAGCTCTTCCTTTTCATAGGTCCCACATAGTTTATTTCTGTCCCAATGTACAGACACTGTCATACTGGTGTAAAGATGACTTGGATCAGTGTGGCTTGTTCTAAAAGACCACAAATCTGACAATACCAGTTCTGGCCATAGGTTCATCCAGCCCAGCACCTTGTCTCTGAAGGTCATCATAAATGAGTGTACAGAGAAAAGTAAGAAGAAAACAGATACATCAGATACTCCTCCAGCTTCCAACCGTTTTTGGCTCGGGGCTTCCTGAGCTAAATGTGGAGTGCAGCATGCATATAGCAATACTGTGTAGGTTCCTTTTCCAGGAACTTCTCCAGCCTTCTCTTGAATGCATGCAGATTTTTAGCACACAAAACACCATTACCAGGGGGTCCCATATGGTCACCTGGTCTCTGCAGAACCACTTGTTTTTGCTTGTTTAGAAGCTGGGCTTCACTTTTAAGCAGGCTTCACTTTCTGCCCCTAGTTCCTGTACTAGAAGAGACAGAGAATATTTCTTTTAATGTAGAGAAGAAAGCTGTTCCAAAAGACATCTTTTAATTACTCTGTGGCCTGAAGAGTGAGCTATACAACCCTACCAACATTGATTTTAATTCAGTGCCCCTAAGCAGCAGTGAATATATCATATACCAGCCCCATGTGCTCTCCATAGCCTCTGCAGGCTTCATTCTCGCTCGAGATAAATTAACATAGCTACAGAAAAGACAAGTTGTAGGGTATCCAAACCCTTTCTTGGCCAGAGTTTGTCCCATTCTTCTGATATATCAGCTGCTGATGTATATATATATAATAAAAGATACATCTTCCTGCACTCCTTATCCCACTTGCAGCCTGGATCTGCCCCTGCCTTAGCACACTTGCATCTTGGTAATAGTGTGCTGGCTTTGCAATCCCGAAGAGAGCACAGTGAGTGCAGAGATATCTGATTGAGTTTTAAATGAGTAAACTGTTTCCCTTAGCGTTGACCAGCAGCTAATCCCACTGGGCTGCAGTAGTCTTGAGACAACATATTTCTGCCTGATGCAGCATGTAGTGGAACCAAGTCAGGGAGCTGTTTCCTCCAGCCTGTCCCAGGTGACTCCACTGACGCCCAGCTTTGCCCTGCCCTTTTGGGCCTGGCCAGCTCCAGCAGATCCTGGTCCACATGCCAGAACAGAGAGTATGGAAGGTAGTTCAGCCTTAGCCTTCTGTTTTGGAGAGTGGCTTCATTCATGAGAGCATGGGGTGTTTTCCAAACGTGGGCCCGTGCATCCCTGCAGACATCTTTTAAATGTGAGGGGTGTCTGGTTTTAAAGATTTTTATATCACACAAAGCTATTTAAAACAGTTGAGTGATAACTTACTCAAAGGAAGATTTATACCACTTCTCAGTCGTACAATAAAAGTACATTGTACTTTAGGTAACTGCTTTGCCTAGAGGAGTCCCAATAAAATCAATTTTTTTTTCTTTAAATGAGCAACAAGCTCTACAGCCCTTTATTTCTTTCACTGTTGAGTGACCTTGAAATTATTCTTCAGTACAATCTCTTCCCTATAGGGTTCCCTTTATCTTTTATATCTGTGCTGGAGAAACAGACTAGCAAAAACCAAAAGCAGCTACTCTACAAACTTTTTCTTGCTTTTTAATGTTCCTGAAGAAAGTCTGAAACACAAAGGGTTTTCTGAGAGTTGTATCAAGGTTTCCAGATGAGCTTTGTAAATGCTGTAAATAAGGCTCCATTTACACCTTGTGTGATTTGCAAACCCTGCAGTACCTGACTCCTCACCAGAGGGTGTCTCTGTGGTAGTCCTGTCTTGTGGTCCTCCACCATCACCCTGCTGAGGAGCCATCACAGATGCAGAGCACGAGCAAGGATGTAGCAGTATCCATGTGGGCAGTGGTGAACAGAAGTGGGGAACAGCCTTGAGGCACTGCCAGGAGACTGGGCCTTGGCATGAATTCGGTAGCCTGGAGAAAAACGTGGGCTTGAAACAGAGAGATGGACAGCACACTTTATGTTTCTTTAGTGAGGATCACATAGTAATGTGCGGAAAACAACCATGACTTGTATAGGTCATGGTGCCTCCTCATGCCACTTGTGCCCATTCGTCAAAACTCCTGGCTTTGGTGCTGGGGCTCTATGTGTCACTGCAGCACTCAGAGGAACCACATACCCTCCACATGGTGACTCAGAAGGATGGTGGGGGAGGCAAACAAAAGGAAACTCAATTCTCTATTCAGTGATTTCTTTTCTCCCTTCATAGGGCTGGAAAGAGGCCATGGGCAACAAGGATGTGGCCAAATACCCACCACTGCTGAGGGGGGGCCAAGGTAGGTGTCAGACGTTGGGAATGGAGATTGGCTGCTCGTGGGGTGTACTGACAGGAACTTCCGATGTGCAGGTAATCTGTAAACCAGCCCTGCGGAGGGACTTCACAGCTGATTTTGTCCAAGCAAG
The DNA here is from genome assembly GCA_013400695.1 of Neodrepanis coruscans. Lineage (NCBI taxonomy): Eukaryota > Metazoa > Chordata > Aves > Passeriformes > Philepittidae > Neodrepanis > Neodrepanis coruscans. Next base: position 104,337 of record VYZS01027393.1, on the reverse strand, counting down.
AAAACATTCTCTTTGCATGGGGCATATATAAAACAACACAGTGTAACAGGCAGCAAAGGGGCCCATTGATGAGGCGGCATTAAAGCCACATTACTTTTGGAAGTTGAGAAGTGATACAGAGCAGGTGAAACCCCTCCACATAAGAGCTCCTCAGGGTTAGTTTTTAGTTGATGTTAATGATAAGTAAATACTGATGATTAGCTGATGATTTCCAGCTAAAGTTATGTGAGCCAACAAAACTGTAACTAGAGTTAATGGTGGCACTGCTGTTTTTTTCACATCTGTGTGCAGTATTACTAAAACAAACTAAACAAGAGATACCTCTGATGCCTTGATTTTGTGTTTTGTGATAGGGTTAGAGTGAAGTGAGCTGTGATGCTGTGTGTTCCCTTGAGGGTGATTCTCCTCTGAGCCTTTGGCAGGGCAGCAAGAGCTGGAGGGAAGGAGAATGGAAGCTAAATTTCAGTACGGGAGTGCACAAAGATGCTGAAAGTTCCAGTGTGAAAGGGCAGCTGGAGCAAAGGTGAGAAAATTATTCCAGTCTAAGCTGGGACTGAATCTGCAGGTTGTTGTGCTGGTGCAGTGCCAGAGGAAACATCTTCCCTGTGGTAACCTGGAGCTGTTAGGCAAGACCACTGGAAGGCTGATTGTTTAATCTGCTGTTTTCCTGAGAGGCATTTGCATCCCTTGGAGTTGGTACTACAGGAACTGCAGAGCCTTAAGCACTGGAGTAACTCCCCTAATCAGGGGGTTGCTGTAGATGTTCTTGTATGGAGAAATGAGTGCTGTGCCTTTGCTGTCTCTCCTGTGGGTCTGTAGGGTCCTTCATGTCAGACTAGGTAAGGAAAAACCAAGCTTCCACAGCTGGGCTTTGGGATCTTCCTTGAAGCAGCTTTTGCCCTAGAGTCTTAGGCAACTAATTCCCCCTCTGCCAAGTACCCGTAGAAGCAACAGCAGAGCTGTGACCGCAGCTGCTCTGCACAGTGACTCTGCACTGCTTCTGGGAAGAAACCCCACATCAAATACTCTATTTTAAAAATGGAAAGTCTAGTTCTTCAATGAAATCAAAACAATGCAACAAGACAAAAGCTTACTTTTTTTGTGCTGGAGCCATTTTGATGTATGTACTGTTCAGGACCAGTGGCACTAGCTGTTCCTCCATCAGCTCTGGGAACATTTGCAGAGAAAACTTTTGCATTGTTCCAGGGGCATGAGGATGTTGAAATGTCACTTTGTGGATGTTTTGGTGCCTGTGCATCCTACTGAAAAAGAATTTATTCTAGAATTTCATATGCTGCTATCTATATACTTACTTGGAGTTTATTTCAGAGTAACTTCTTCTCTTTCTCAAGCCAAATGTTTTGCTGGAGATGCTTAGAATGTTCTGTGAATGAGCACAAGGAACAGATTTCCTGGCTGATAGAAACTGGCAAAGCTCCTCCAGAGTCAGGCAATATTGGGAGACAACTTTGGATTGCTATTAAAAAGCTTACGAATCTGTAAACTATTGTATGAAGTTGTCTAGCAATATTATTTTGTGAGGTTATATAACCTTGCAATAGAAAATGTTTTGAAACTCAGCTCCCTTTGCTTTCTTAAGTGTAATGCTGTACTATGAGACACAAGTAAAAGTAACATCAGTGTTCCCATTCAAAGGCAAAAAGGTGGATTTTTTTAGATTGTATGTAACACTTTATATATATATATATATGGATAAAATTAAGCCTTCTAGTCAGCCATATGAACAACTGAGACCCTTTTTCTTATGGTCTCATTGACACTGAGTATCACAAGATGGGACCCTGGACTGGGGCATCTCGAAGCACAAAAGCTATAGTAAAGAAGCTATAGCAAGCCAGAAAGATCAGGCAGTGTGTAAGGGCTTTGCTTATACTGCAGGGATTTAAGTACTTGAGATTAGTTTGGTTCTGATGCTCCTGGTGGCTCTAATCCAACCTCTGATCATGCTGACATATATCTCACCTTCCAGGTGCAGGATGCCGAGCTTGTCCCTGACAGACAGCCCCATAATGGACAAATGCTTTATATTTTCTCAAACTGTTCTTGTGTAAAATCACTGATGTATTGCTTTTGTATTGCAGGTATGACGCTAGGCTGGTTTTCATTTTAGGTTTGCTTATAACAAGTTTTTTTCAGACACTCTGTTGCCCAAGTTTTATGGGATGTATCCAAGACGATTCTTCTCTCTTGTGTGGCTTGTACAGCTGTGTGTGGATAAGATCTCAACAGTTTTCATTGTTCCTGACCACTTTATTCTGAACATCTGCTGCAGGCATTCGTGGTAAAAGCTATTTCCCTGCTGTTGGCTGGATTTACCTCTCCTCTAACACTCTAACCTATGCTTAGTGCACTACTGCTGAAGAGCTGTAACTTGGTGCCGTGGGAGCTGGAATTCTACTACTGATCCTGAAAAAAAAAAAAGTAAAAAAAGTTGTACCAACTGTGGATGAAGCCACCAGATTTAGGAAAACTGCTGCCTAAAGTGCTAGCTAAGTAAATATATCAGAAATTCTCAAGAATCCTGTTTCTAGGAGATGCTTTGAGGACACACTGACTTTTTTTTTCCTCTCCGATTTTAAGATTTGTTCATTGCTAGGTGGTTCAAATTAGGCTGTTCATATGCTATTGCATCATATTTATCACTCAGGACATGGATGTTGTTAGATAAACCCAAGTCACTGACCATGTTGTCGAAACCTGGAACTGCAGTTGCCATGGGAAAGGCAAATTCCTTCAGAGAAGTGAATATTGGTTGCAGCTCAGGGAAGAAGACACATTTGATCTTGTTACTCGGTAGTAGCCCTGAGCATTTCTTAGTGTCTGAATGGTTCCTCTAGATTTAGGTAACTAAATATTTCTAGTATATCACAAATCTTCAGCCTGAAAGAAAGAAACAGGGTGAATGTAAGAGAGATCTATGAAATCATAGGAGGCAATGGAAAAGTCAAGTGTGTGATGACATACCCTTTCTCTAGTCAGTATGAGAACTGAAGATCATCAAGTGTAATTAGTAGGAGGCTGGCTCAAAATGTAAAAGAGGTTAATTTTTTCCGCACCACGCAGTTGATCTGTGAATTGTGTTGCCAGGGGATGTAGATGACAGAATTTTACAAGGATTCTCAAAGTGAATAGGTAGTCAAGGAAAATGAAAATCCACTGAAGGCAAACAAATAAAATGATGGTCCTCTGGCTCAATGAAATATTAAATCATAGGTGTTTGGAATGGGAAATGAGAGTAGTACCTGGAGGTGGGGTGAATAAATTGCTGTATGTGTGCTCTATACCTGTGTTCTTCCTCTAAACACTTCTTGTTGACTGCTGTCAGAGCCAGATGGACCTTCCGTGTGACCCAGTGTCACTGCTCTGGTATTGGAGAACAGCTGCCGTATGAAGTCTCTGTTTGCCCTGTCAAAGACCTTCTAAAAGGCAATAGAAAATGGATACATGATAGCTGCTATGCTTCGATTTCTTTGAAGGATATGGAAAACATGCAAGAATAGGATGCAAGAATATATGCAAGAATAGGACAAAACTGAAGTTGCATTGGAAGCCTATTCTTCACAGCGTTGTGGGCTTTACTTTGTGCTGGTGTGCCAAAAGAATTGCCTTGGAACAGGCAAGTTTTCATCCTGATTGTTCCTGTAGTTTAAGCTTGCTGAGAAAATTTTGAACACCTTTTTTTTTTCCTCATCCTAAGGGGTAGATTGCTTTCCCAGGCTCAGCTAAAGAGATATATCTTCGTTTCAAATATTTCTTTACAGAAATAGTAAGTACAGTACAGCTGCTGAAAGAAAGTGGCACAAATATTTTGGTGTGTTGCTCTATGAGTCTTTGCTTTGTTGGCAATCACTTCGAAATTTTCTAAGGTGATATTTGCTTGCGATTAATATAAAATTCTACATTTATGCTGATGAAAGTGAGCTTTGATTCAAATAATATCTTTTCAACATAATTAATAAAAAGGTCTACTTAACGTTTTCTTTGTCCTTCATAGCTAGACAAAGTATTTCTGTGTCAGTTGTTATTGAGTCACTCTAGATGCAGCTGGTTTACTCTTAGGTCTCCAGGGTTTGGAAAGGATATCACAAAGCCCTTGGTCCTTGCCACCTCATGCTCCTGGGCAAAGCTGTCAATAATGTTTATCTCTTTCTCTAGCTGATCTTTTACAGGTTCAGTCTGGAACATATTTTTCATCAGTCTTTTTCTCCTCTCTATTAATAGTGATGGTACTCAGAGCAGCCTGTTTATTTTCATGAAGATCTCTTCTATGGTATTTTGACATAATTTTTGCCTTTACCTCCTATCCTCAGGAAATCACAAAACTCTGCAATTTTCATATGCGTGTGTCTGGCATACATTATTGAGAACTGGATCCCATGTGGATAAGTTGTTTGAAGTCTGGAATTTGTTTTCTTCTGTGTCTTAGAAGTTTTACTTACTTGGGTTTTATACAATTACCTGTGAGGCAGGAAAAGCATTTGGGTTCTTGGCAATATTGTCCAGAGCTGCCTTGTACAGTCACACAAGCTCTTTTTAAGGATGAGAAAAATTTCCTGTTAATACATACTTCACCTTTAATTTTTCTTGGGGACAAAAGTGAGAAGTTCACAGTGACTTGTCAGCAAAAAGCCTGCCTTTATTTCTAATATATGAAACAATTCCCTATAGCCCATGGATGTTACTTACTTCATCATTATCCATCCTTACTTGCACAGTCACCTTGTCCATGAAAGGTTTGGTGTTAGAACCTTGCTGTAACAAAGTCATGACAGCATTTGTCTGCATCTTCTTCACTGCACCCTTCTTGTTTAGGGGTAGTGCTGGATGATCTCCAACAGCGTAATCCATGTCAAGAACCTTGTAGTGGTCTTTTTGTCTCAGTATTGCTCAGAGGCAGGGCAGTGTCCCATCTTCCTCCAGCTGGTATTCTCAGAGGTTCATCACTTTCTTGTTCTTCTATTTGATGCAACCTGCTCCTGGCTGTCTGTTCTCATTCATGCTGAGCAGGTCACTGCTCTCTCCATCTTGCTTATGACTCGAACTGAATTTCCAGCTGGTGTTTCCATAGGTACACAGTGGAAACCTGTCTGTAATCAATCTGTTTCTCCAGGCTTGCTCTCCATGATACTGACTTCTGGCCAAGACAGTTTGTTTAGGATCAGTTAGTAGAGGACCACTAACTGCTTCAAGGATCCCAAATAGCCAGAATTATGCCGTTTCTTGCACTTAATAAATACTTTCTGACAGGCTGAGTTGTCTACTGTCCTCTGTCTAGAGCCTCCAGTCCTCATCTCCATTTCTAGACCTGAGAAACCAGTTTTTCCTACTCTGTATATTTGTATCTTCTAGACCACTGTCACTGTCAAGTTGTGAAATCCTCCTTGTCCTATGGGCTGGGAATACAAAGAGAGTGAGGCATGTTATGCTGCAATGAATTGAAGTGTAAGTCACATGTGACCCTTTCTCTTCTGTTTCTGGTAAGAGGAAGAAGTAGCAAAGAATGTGCAAAAAGAAATGGGCACTCAGACAACTTCTTTGTTGTGTGAGGATGGTACAAAAATTGTTTTGTTTCTCGTATTCACACTAGCAATTCAAGTTTTGTCTACCCTATTTGTTTTTCCTTCACTGGAGAACTAATAGTATTATGACAGTGCAAGTAAAAGCTGATGAATTTCGAGTAGAATTGCTTTTCCTACAAAATGTTTTAAGTAGTCTGTATTTAGCTAACATTTATCTAACTCCACTCCTAACCAACAGTTGGAAGAAAAAAATCCTTGCAGTTCCACACCTCCTCCTCTCCCCATTTCACTAGAAACTGCAAAACCTCCCACTCCAATCTCTAGATCTTCCGAGGAGACCTCTGCCAAAACACAACTTGATGTTTGATATTTTTTTTTTTTTAAGAAAAAGCAGAAAACAAAACACTTCCAGCTTCTCATACACAAAGAATCAGAACAGGGCAGAAGTCCAATTTGTTTCCCTTCCTCTATTTCCTGAACATGTACTCTCACAGAGGCAACCAAGGCACTGTGCTATGTGCTCTACCCACCAGCCTTGGTATGGCTCCCTGGCAGGGGCTGTATCAAAGATATTCTTCAGGGTAGGCATCAAAGCAGAGACTTTCCCAGGCTCCTGAGTGTTTGGCACAAAGTAGATCTTATCTTTGTCAGTTTGGGATGAACTTGTCAGTAATGACGCCAGCCTACAATGAAGACACTGGTTCTTCCTTCTAGTTGTTTCTGCAGCCATTAACAATTTCTTATGCAATTTTTAGGTGTAGAGGATTTTTTTTGAAGTAGAGCATGGACAGGCTTCCTAAGGGCTTTCCCAGGAGGGGGCAGGTGGGGAGCATCTGCCCCACAGTCTCCTGACAACATCAGAGAGAGAGGCTGTACTGGTGTAAAATGAGCTGTGCCCAGGACTTGGGAACTGGCCTCCTTGTTTCACTGTGGACGAAGTCTGCATGAAGGAAATGGAAGAGGCTTCCAGCCCGGGATCCCAGCCAGCCTGTGGGTGAGGTCTCAGCTGGGACAATTGAACAGGCCATGTGTAATTAGACCCTGACTGGCACAGGGTGATGCCTGTGTTAGGGCCCCTGGGCAGTCTGCTGGGCAGCAGCCCACACATGCCAGGTCAGAGCTGGTGGCAGGAAACTGGAATAAGAGTCTTTTTTAAAGAGCTTCTTTTTACTGTTTAGAAACTCTTTTCCTTAAAACCTGCCAATCAGTGAGGAAACTTCACTGCAGGCTTCTAACACCTAATAGCAGCTAGGCTTTCTTTTTGATGCCATGCATGAGAAGTTAAATCCTGTTCCCATGAACAGGTAATCAATGTTAATTCCAAGAAGACCTCCAAAAGCTCTCTTTTTAGCCACAAGTTTCTTTACCTACAAGACCACAGCTTTCAGGAAGGCTGTTACCTCTTTCCAGCCACAGTGAGCATCTCACTCATGCTCAGCCAAATTTGTAGGAACAATATGGGACAACTCAAAGCAGATTTGCTTGGAAGGCTCAGCCCTACCTTGTTTCCAATCTAGACATTCTGAAGGACATCAATGGATGCTTTCTTGCATGAGAAATTTCTGATGCACACCTGTTCTCTCACAGGGCAACTGCAACCATAGTTTGACCAATGGTCAAGAAATACTAATACTGCCTGTTAACTCTTAACAAAATGTTGTGAATTCATCAAACTCCTACAAGACGCTGATCAGGAGCTGCAAAGTAAAATGAAAGCTTCAGCATGTGGCAAGCAAGGGAATGTAGAGTCCTGATGCATGTCTGAATTAAACGTATGTCCAATTCACCATGCTTCTACTGCTGGAAAATGAAATATTTGCACCTCCTGCTCTTCCACTTTCTCATCAAATACCCCTTGATCCCACTATGTGAAACCTGCTTCAAACTTGACTTCTGCAACCTTTCCATTGCAACAGAACAACCTGACATATATCCCATATCACCTAGACCCGTCCCAGGACAACTCAGATGCCACTCTAATTCTTCCAGATTAAACATAGAAATTTTGCATAGAAATTTCTTTACTTTAGGAAGCATGGGCAAAACCTCCCCCAGTCACTGACAGCTTATACCAGTGGTACCTGACCATTCTTCCCATCATAAGGGCTGTACAAAGAGCCCTCATCCAGAAATGCTTTCTGAGTTTGTGGCTTGGAGGTGGTGTCTGCTGTCTTCCCGTCTTCCAGAGAACTGACTGTTCTCTGGAAATAATTCTGGTAACTGATTTAGGATGACAGTCCTGGAGACCTGTCCTATTTTGCTTTCTGAGTAGCTTGGAAAGTAAAACTTGACAGCTTGCAGGTGTAGATGCTGGGTTTCTTGATCTGCTCTGCCTGCTGGGGAACAGAGAGAGAGATAGGAGACAGCCTCATGTACAGCCTGGGATCATGCTGCCTAATATTAGGCATTGATCTGTGGTCTCAAAGGTAGAAGTAGGGTTCTTTGTATACTTGGTTAAGAGAGAGAGGAGTCCTCCTGGGCTCAGCCCTGGGGGGGTTATAAATCAGGCATAAATCTATCTGGGACACCCTGCTCAGCACCTATCCCAAAACACTGGAAGCAGATAAGGGAAGATGTCATCACTTTGCTCCTTCACTAGGAGCAGACTGCTCAGTGGAGGAGGTGACAGATGAGTGCATGACTACATCCATCCCCTGCCACTTCACTACCTATGGTGTGCTGTGAATTGAATTGCCATTAACCTCTGCTCTGTTAACTGCTGCTACTCTGTCTTAATTACACACAGAAAAGGTGATGGTGCTTTATAGAGGAGGAAGCGATGCTCACAGAACTGATATGCGCTCCATCTCGCATGAAACTAGAATTTGAAGGTGATTCCCTTCTGAAACAAAATCAAGTTCTTTAAAAACAGAGAGTACTGGAAAGCCAGGCTGTCTGACTTTGGTGGGAGATTTTGTACTGGATTGAAGCAGAAACCTGATCAAGAACTTTAACAGCCCCAGCTAGCAGTAGACCATTTGCTGGGAAGATGGAGTTCCATGAGCACGATAAGTGTCTTGTCAATTTTTAGTTGTGTAATTTTATTATTTTATTGGATAACTCAGATTATCCCCTTTTCCTCCTGTAGTGTACTGTGGAGACTGCATGACATGGAGATAGATGTAGGGAGGGAAAATTCTGTCTGATCATGTGGTTCTTCACCTGTTGATTTTCGCTTTTCAAGAAAAACAAGTCAGTTTCAAACAAAAAAGACCGTTTAGTGCTTTTTGTCAGAAATGCCAATATAAAGCCTTGTTCTTTTTAAAACCTTTTTTTTCAGCGAGAATTAATTGTCTGGAGCTTAGCATGTTTCCATTTAGAGCAGCACTACATGTCAAACTTACAATTCACTGAATAAAGTTTTTCTGACCTGCTTTGAGAGGCAATGAGACAAGGAAGTAGCTCTGCCTCTGGGACAGCCAGGATAAGAGAACAGCAAGGCACAGCACACTATCAGGACAAGCTCAGGCTGATGGGGGTGAGAGGGAGGTGCCTCATGGGTTCATGTTCATCACCTTGATGAGTGACCACCAAGGCAGAATGAGGGTAAAGCTGCCAAAACTCTGCACCTAGGTTAATGAGGGACCAAATAAGACTCACATGAAATTCAGTATTGAGTTCAGCTCTTCAGAAAATTAATTTGAAGTGCTTGTACTATATTGGGTTCCTCAATTAACTGTGAAAGCCCAAGGAGAAAACAAACCAGTATGTCTCTGTAGATAGCCTGTTCTGGGGTTACAGTAAGCAAGGTGTTAGGCTGCCCAGGAGACATAGAAAACAAGGCTGAAAACCCACCAACTTGGTTTGCAGGACTTTGTAGCATCTGTAATCTAGTGGGTTTCTGGTCTTTATTCACAGGCTGGTAGAGGTAACAGGTGTGCTTTTCCTCTGAGAACCTGACATGACCAGGTGCTGTCACTCAATGGCCGACACGACTGGCATACATGGCCTTGCAAGTCAAGCTCAGACCACTGGGAGCCTTGTCCAGGGAAGCAGTGAGTGGTAGGGCTTTTCTTTGAGATTCAGTCACAGGTCAGAGGGGTTAATAATAAATATTTCTGCTGTTCATCAGGGATAGAGCTCATCAGAAACCCACACCTGCTAATGGAGTCCAGCTTGAGACAGCTGAGGCTGATACTTATATGGCATCTTGACATCTATTCTGGCATTCTTTCTACTACCTTCATGATCCCTTTAGCAGTCTGATCAGATTCTGCTTATCCTAGGCAAGTGAGGCAGCCCTGCAGAGCCTCCTATTAGAAAGCTATAAGCTGCCATGGCAAATAGTACCTTATGAAAATGGGAGCAAGAAAACTGCTCTTTTTGTTGTTGTTATTGCCTTTTTTTGTTCTTTCACACTTGACAAAACAAGGCTTTGTACTCAGTTGCCATAAAAAAACAGAATTGCACTTGGAAACATCTTAATTGGACTCTCAAGTTTTCCAGTTGAGAAACAACCCTATGAAGTCCTGACTATTAGCTAATAGTACACTCCAAGAGAGTAGAACTGTAATAATACTATTAAATAACTAGCTTTCAGTGTTCTCTTACAACTGGGTGTGCAGCTCTGTGACCATGCTTCCTGTAAGAGCATCTCAACCGGGCTCATGGAGGTAAATGATGTGGTCCCAGGCTTTGCTTTGTTTCAGGCCAGGTTTCCCTCCAGATTTGGACACTTGCAAGCATCAATAGAGCTGGATACTTCTAGAGGTGAGGAAGAGCTATGCTGGGAGGCTACCCCACATCCTTATCTCAGAAGACAAGTGTGAAAAGGGGTCAGGGCTGCAAAGCATCAGGGCAGCCAGTAGGCATGTAATGCCAACATGTACAGAGGAAGCAAGTCAGAGATAATTAACCCTGTGTAATGAGGCTGAACGGCAATACTCATAAAACTGTTGAAGGAAAACAGTCCCTGGTATGTTGGCTGTGGAAATCATTAGCTCAGTGCTGTGGTGGCAAGTCTGAGAGATGAGCAGGTAGGTGCTTCCCTGCTGCAGGGGTCAGGTTCAAGCTAGATGCTGGAGGAATCCATTTGAAAGCATTGTTTTATTTTTTTTCTATATACTGGAGAATGATGCATAACTGATAAGAATGCTAAAGGTTTCCGTACAAGTCGCTCTTACTGATGCACAACTTTTGAGATTCAATTGCAGTTGTAGGAACATGATTTCCTGGGATTTGTTGGTAAGGTTAGTAGTCAGTAGGGATATTTGAGTACTAGACCTAAAAAGTGATGATGTGTGGCTGATCAAGGGCAGGCTGCATAACTGCAACTTCCAGGACGTTGTTACACCACTGGGTGCTGGACTCTGTCTCCATTGCTGGCCCAGAGGAGTTTAAGGGTGATGCTCCCTTCCATGCTGACATTTCAGCTGGGTGAAAATGGCATGAAGTTGTCCTCTGTTTACTAGAGAAGGTCATGCGTGGACACTGTTCCAGGCTGTTGTGGGTTGGAAAAAATAAAACCGTTCCCCCACCACCACTCCCTGGCGGGGCTGTCCGCGGTCCCAGGCTGTCGCGCCCGTGGGAACCGTGTCGGGAACAGAGCCACGGCACGCGCCGGGAGCCACCGGGCTGCGGGCGATGGCGCCATGATGGCCAGTGGCAGTGGGCGAACCGGCAGCGGCGGCGGCGCTGGGAGAGGCCGGCGGTGGTCCGGGCTGGGTCAGCCAGCGCGGGCCCAG
>VYZS01027393.1:69828-92560 GCA_013400695.1 Neodrepanis coruscans | reverse complement strand
CACTTTATTTGTCGGGTTTTGGTGTTTGCACAAAATAAACTGTGATTTTTGTGTGTTTTCTTCAGTTTTGGGGTGTGTTTGTGACTTCTCTCAGAGTCTCTGCTCCAAAATCACTGAATTTGTGGTAAAACCACCACACAGGCTCTCTGAGATTCCCAGTTGCTTTAGCAAACAGAACAGCTTGGGAGTGATGTCACATTACAACTTGGGTTGACAAAATAGGTGTGTCCTAGATGCCCAATGGAGGCAAGGTAGCAGGTAGGAGATTAATACACACAGGAGATTGTATTTTTTTAAAAAAATTTTTTTTTTTTTAGATTTTTTTTCTGAAGTCTCCTGACATTATTCACCTGCTTCTACAGGAATGTGACTGGGCTTTTAAAATATTAATGGCAGACATAGAATGGAGCGGCATGACTAGGTACGTCTTGTGTGCAGGCGAAGCTGGTTCAAAAAACTCCAGAGGTAAATTGAGCATGGGAAATTTGAGATTTTGTATAAAATTTGGCTGAGTTTGCAAACAGTATAGCTAGCTCTAAAAAGACTTGAGGGGTTTTTGGTTGTTAAAATAGCACAACCAGATGGCAATAGACTATTTTTGAGCTTCAGTTACATAATTTTGCTAAATATTTTTCTTTCCCCTCCCATTCAAAATTATCTGTAACTCAGACTGTATTGGTGCTGTGTGTGGCAGTATCCTGATAGAAAGGCATTCCTAATGTGCTCCCTGTGCTAGAGAGCAGCCAGGGCCAGGCTGCCTGTGAGGGGAGTGGAGCCAGGAGCTGAGATGGCCCCAGATGTGATGTACCTCCCCCAATAACATGACCTCCTAAGGACAAAGGAGTGGACCCAGAAGTGAGTCTGTTAGAGCATGGTGCTAATAATACTAAGGTTGTTGGTTTGATTCCTGTACGGGCCATTCACTTAAGAGCTGGACTCAATGATCCTTGTGGGTCCTTGTGTCCCTTCCAGCTCAGAATATTCTGTGAGACAGATGGTTGTGGGGTTTGTGGACAGTCTCAAACCCAGCAAGTGATGAGCCAGGTCGAGGCAGAGTGTGGTTGCAGGTTCCAGGTGAGGAAAGTTAGGGCCAGGAAGGAGCTTTGCTGCCCAGGGAGAGGGTACATAGACCTTTCAAGATATCTGAGGGGAACACTTGGGAGAAGAGACTGTGATGGATAGGCAGCTAAAAAGGGCCCCAAGGGGTCCACAAATGTGACCAATGCAAAGGAACTGCTTTGGGGGAAGGCATGAAGTTGTTTGTGCTCCTCACAACATTCTCCTGCACCAGAGATTTTTGAAAGAAAAAATATTTGGTTCCCCTAGTCTTAAGCATACAATGCCGTAACTTGAACAATGAAAAGGGACAAAACTGTACCTTTCCAACTTCCAAGTGACAGGACTGCAAAGCTCCAACTGGAGCAAGCCTTGCCCGAGAGCATAAAGGCCTGCTGATAAGGTAGAAATTGCACTCCTCTGAAACCAGTGTAAATAGTTTTTATAGAGCTTTTTTCCTCTTTGGGAGACCCCAAGGATCTTTAGGAAAAAGATCAGTGTTTATTTTCTTGTTTCAGCCAGACTAGAACTGAGGAGTCAGTTCAAATAAGGAAGGGTTTTCTATTTTTCAATCTGTTTTTTTGCACATAGCTGCAGTGGGTGCAGTTCTCTTCACAGTTAGCCACCAGCTTGGTTTTTCCCATGATGAAGATTCTTGCAGACCTCCAGAGGAAGTGAAAACTCAGTTATGTTTTTAAAGGAGAAGATTAAAACAAGTTCTAAAAAATACCACTTAAGGGGTTCTTTTGAATTTTTTTTTAATAATGTAAAAAAAAAAAATCAGGTACCCAGCGTCTTATTACTTCATAAAAATGACAACTCATGATAATAGAAACTAAATTTGTCAGTGTTTTTCCCTCCTCCTAGTAATATTTTCCTATTGACTAGGTCATATGCATACATTTGTCATGGGTTCCCAGTTCATCACAGAGAATACCAAATAACTCCTAGAATTAGACAAGAAGAAAAAAATACCAGTGGAAGATTTTGCACCAGAAAAAATGATTTTTTTTGCAAGAATATTTTTTCAGTGACAGTATTTTGATAACTGGTATTAGTGGAATGGAGTTGCTGAGGATGGAGAATAGTACAGAAAGTCTTAATTCTCAAATTTGGATTTTATACCAAAATGGATGATTTAGAACTCTTTCTTAGGTGTTTTGACTCAAAATTTTGATTGAAAGCTGTTTTGTTTTTGAGATCTTTAAATAAGACATTTGCTACAAAGCAGAATTTCGGTTTTCTGTCTAGTACTGACAAGCTCTCTTCCTCAGGTGGCCGGATTCTGACTTCTTCACAGCAGTACTCCTATACAGTCACTCAGTGGTGACTTCTAGGTCACATCACTACAAACCCCATTGATCTTTGGATCAGTGAAACAAGGAACTCCTTTTAAAAACATGGGCTCAGTCTTGATTCGATTCCTCCGTCTCTCTAGGAGGGAGAACTGTAAAAGGTTGCCATTACGTTCTCTGTGCTTGTGAGTTTAGCCCTGGCTCTAGGGCTCCTGATCTACAAGGTGATAAAATCTTGATAGAGCCAAGAGCACCTAGACACCAAGCACTTGTCATGGAGAGCTCAGGGAGAGAAGTCTCCTCCAATCATTTGCAGCAGGGGGGAAGGCAGCCCTCTATTTCTTTTTTTTCACCCTTTTTCTTCAAATGACCCTAAATAAGTGCTTCCATAACAAATATTTCTGCAATATCACTGGAGAGAAGGAGAGGGATGGGTGGCTCAAACTAGTCTACTTAGCCCAAAAGAATAACAATTTTTTTTTCGGGTTGTTCTGATTCTGATTTCTTAAAATATTTTGATTTGGGATTAAGGCCAAAAAAACTCAGCTATTTGCACAGCCCTCACTTGAGCTCTCTGGATTGGGGTGTTGCCTCTGTCTACTGGAAAGAGAGATGATTCATCAAGCTGCAGAAGTCTCATTGCTCAAATATGCTCATAACATGTCTCTGCTGTCACACATAGCATAACATTACCCCATGCCACACATCATATGTGGATCTGCCAATCTCTCAAGGTCTTCTGCCTTCCTCATATCTGTGAGACTGCTGACCCTGTACAGGCTGGGCTGTGTTTATGTTTGCATCTTGAGCAGCTTGTGGAGCTGAGGGCATGGTAAAGTGACTGTGCAGCTGTGAAAATCTTGTCTGGATCTTCAGGTCTGTCCTCCCTCCTCAGCTCTTCCTATCATCTTCTGTAGTTTCATGGCCCAGCTCAACCCATGCTGCTGGTGGCTGTGCTAACTTCTGGCATTTATCTCCTGGGAGCAAAAATAAGAACCCTTTGGAGGTGACTTTGGCTCAAAAACATTGCCCAAAATCAGTAGCAACCACATATACAGGGGATTCTACCTAGAAAGGAGATGTTACCCTTGGTTCCACTGCTACAGAACCAGCTGAAGCAGGTTGCTTTTCCACTTTTCCAGCTCCACTTGCTCATTGGAATGAGCTGGAAGGTGGTAAGCAGGCATGCTCACTTCTCCTCCTTGCAATTTCTATGAGCTCTTTGCCCCTCCACCACATTCAGGCTGGACCTTCGTCGTCCTTCCTTTTATACAGCAAGTAGCTCACAGCCACCAACCAAAATAACAGAATTTGCCCAGAAGATTTAGAGACAAACAAAGTTAGCAGTGCTGGGTGAGAACTCAGTGACAAGGACACAGGGATCTACAGCACTGTGGGAGGATGACAGCATCACACAGGCCATTGGGGTCTGTTATGCTGATGTGACCAAGCTTAGAGCCAAAACAGTGGGGATTTGCCCTGGATAGAGGGGACCCTGGTCCATCACACTAGGGTGTCAGAGGAGCTGTGTGAGTATCAGCACCTTCCCTGGGGCTGCTCATCCCACCACCCACTGGTGGCAGAATCAGTTGTAGCATGCAAAAAATTTGGGTGAGAGCACACCACAAAGGTAGGAGCAAGATTGTAGAGGCTGACAGGCCCTGGGACAACATGTGAGGCTTACAGTGGAAGGTAAGTCACCTATGACAAAAGATGACTTATTAGGGTTTCATTAGCACATTCAGTTAATGTTTTACTGTGTTTGGTGATGAGGAAGCACCCCACCATGAACCAGCTGTAGGAGTAATTTGTAGACAATGTCCCTAGGTCAGAAGGGCCAGAGTGTTAAACAATGGGGTAACCCATCTGCCTGAGCCTTTGCAAGGTGGGGATTGCTAATTACTATGAGGAGAGTACCCTCAGAACTGCACTGACGCTGTGCTAACAGAGTTCAGAGCCTTGCTCCTCTGGGCCTACAAAATTTCTTCAGTCTCATGGATATGGCCTGGATCTCCTTTCTGGTGGCACCTCATGAATATGCCATTTTCTGAGCTCAGTGGCTTGCTCAGAGCTGGTCTGTTTGGAGTTAGCCAGGACTGGCTTTTCCTGTAGAAGTTGTCTGTTTTTATGCATGAGCCATTTTACTCCAGGTTGAATACCCTTTCTGTTTTATAATAACACACCTAGAATGAGTTATTTAAGAATGGGGATTGCAGTAACAATTAACACCATACTTAATTTGATTTGCCTTTCAAGTGTAGGCACAGCCCAAAAATCATGCCAGTAATCAGTGGAGACGGTTACCTCAGAGAGAAAAGCCTTTGCTGTAGCAGAACTAAGCTGTGCTGATGGGGTTAGATCACTGGTATTTGGTGTCAGAGGGATAAATAGAGCATTACATTCATAGTGATGGTGAAGGAGAATTCTCTCACCAGCTTCAGGGCTGTGCCATTTTTTTCAGAAGCCAATTTTTCTTTTTAGATGTGGCAGGGCTTACTGGTAAGGAGATGACTTCCCTGCAAGGATTTCTTGAAGCAGTTATAGGTAGAGCATGGCTGGTTGCTCTTGGTCTCAAAGTCCATCACCCATGTGTCCCTGGGCAGTGACAAACCTGTATTAGTCCTGGCCTGAAGTGAGACAGATGCAGCTGGAGAGCCATGGTGGCCCTGTGTTTATGAATTAGGAATGCAAATCCTCTGGCACAGAGGCACTCACAGTTTGGGGCCTGGTAGATGATTTTGCTATTTTTATAAAGGGGAGGCTTATAAATTATTTTTTTTAAACCTCTAGGTGAGATAAGAAGACTGCTTATTTTCCAGCTGTGAGAGGTGAGGAACTTCTGTCTAGTGAGGATGAGTGTGTGGCAGCAGCAGCAGTCAACACCTGTCTCCATCAGGTCAAACAGCAGGAGACCAAGCTGTGTCATGAAGATGATGGGCTGGAAAGACTGAGTGTAGTCTATAATCTTTCCCCTCCCAATCACAGCTGCAGTCAGTTAGTCCTTCATGGAAAAGGATGGCCAGAAAGCATCAGAAATTTGCAGCCCTGCGAAGCACATGGCAAAGACAAGGCCCATGATCAATATTAATGGTGGCCCCAGGGAGTTGCTGGGTCCTCATTAGAGGAAGTGCTGATAATATTCTCATTCTTATGCTGATGTTTCATTCTTATGCTCTTTCATTCCTTCATCAGCAACACCTCCCACACTGCCTGAGCTCTGTGTCCTGGAGAAGGGAGTGCTTAAAGGTGAAGTCAAGGTAATTTCAAGAGGTGCTAAAAGAAAAAGCGAGGGCAGGCTGGCAGCCAGGAAAGGAATATTGGACCTATTGTTAAAGGAAGAAAAGAACATCAGAGAGCTTTTTAAAATGTCAAGAGTGGAGTATTGCTGTGTGCTCTTTGCTTATTGAGTAGAGTTGGAGGGACATTTGCCTTAAATATACCTTCCATACAAATATACAGAAACATGCTTTTTAGTGTACTTTAAACATAAGCTATAATAGTCTTTGGATAAAAAGGCAGTCATTATTTCTTCGAGCACACTCTCTACTGCCGAGCAAATGTTCCAATGTGTCAGGATGGTGTCTTTAAAAATAGCTGTTCGCTCCCGAGGCTCTGAGCGTGGCTGGGAGGTAAATTGAATGTTTGACTGTGAGCAGTCATTGATGTGGTCCAAGAGCTGCAGCCAGCAAGCCCTCGTCTCACTGAAGCCAGTGGAAATACAAGGCAGTGGGAAAAGCTTGCAGAAAGCGAGAGGGTTTGGGCGTCTTCAGGAAATCTTTTGGGAGTCTAAAAGTCATTACTTGCTGAACTGCTAAAAATCACAGAAAACTGGGCAGAAGGGCATTGAAAAGATGTTATCTTGGATCATACACCTGTGACATTTCTCAAAGTACTTGTCCAATCTCTTCTTAAATATCTAGAGACAGAGACCCATCTGCCTCTGCTCAGCAGCTCCAGCTATACCAACCCAAAGCCCTGCTAGATTTTGTCTGAATCTCCCCTGCTGTAACACGAGCACATATTTTTGTCCTACCACAGTTGAAATTGTGAAAAATTTATTTCTTCTTTATGTCCTTTGAATTCTTTCTTGCTTCTCCAGGAAAAATAGACCCACTTTTGACCTTCCCAAGGTCAAGTTGTGGTTTTGGGTCCTTGCTCACCCCAACTGTTGTCTCCTCTGAACTCCATCCAATGAATTCACTCCCTCGAGTGAATTAAAATTTGTCCAAGCTGAACACAGTAGCTGAGGCTAAAATCTTACTCATGTTGAACAGACTTGAATTATTTCTTGTGTCTATCAGCAGCAATCTTGTTTGTATGTCACAGTACAATAACTGAGTTTTTTGCAACAGCAGTGTTGATTTGCATTCATGACACACTAAACCCCTCAGCTCCTTTCCTACTCAGCTGATACCGAAGTAGCTTCTTATCTCCCATAAACAGGAATGCCTGTTTCTTCCTATAGCTGAGACTTTGAATTTCTCCTCACTGAATTTCATCCTACCTTTTTTCCAAATATTTCTGATTTTTTTGAGGTTACTTTACATTCACTTGTGATCCAGCATGGAGCAGCCTGCTCCATGCTGGGGCTATTTGCAACTATAACAAGCATCTTTTCTATCCCGTGATTAATGCTAGTGATGAAGATACTGAAGGATGTAGGTCCCTGCCTTTTGGACTTTAAATATCTCCAGTTTCATCCTGAGTGCCTGATCACTGAGTACAGTTGAGTACAGTCACTGAGTACTGTTGTACCCTTTATTTACAGCTGTTTAGTTACTGTGCACTGTTTCCTAAAGTGGAGGGTGCTTCCTAGAACCCAGAACCACCAACCTGGATAGGGAAGCTGTGAGTCATCAGCACTGACTGTGGGCATGGCAGCAGCCCAGCTTCCCACTGCACCTACCCCTCGCCCTGGGCACAACTCTCCAGCATTAGTTTGTTCTTCATCCTCGATTCAACACATACATATTTTCCAATGGAAATATACTTTATTATGACGAGAGGGAGGGAACTCATGGGAAGACTTAATTTTTGGCAAAGCTGCAACTTCATGAGAAATTTCAGGAAATGTGAAAATATTGATTTTGCCTCCACTTGGCAATTTTCAAAATAAAAGATTATCTTTTTTTTTTTTCCCCTTTCAGTCAAGTTTTTCTTTTCCACTCCCTATCCTCATCACCACGTCCCCTCAACTTTTCCTCCATCTGCTTGCCAGGGAAAGTACAATGTTCAGATATTCTTTCCAAATTTCCCTTTTTCCACTGTCTAACCTTTCAAAACTTCAATTTGGAGAAGTTAAAGAACGGAAAAAAACACGTGAAAACAAAATTGCAGATTTTTCTAGGACATCTGTGGAGCCATTCTTGTGCAGAGGCACAAGTAGGAGAGTCCTAGTTAAGAAAAAACTAACATTAATGTCACTCAGTGATCAAGAGCAAGCAACAGGGAAGAAGAGAAAGCAATGCAAAAGTAAAACACATTAAAAGGCAGGAAAGGGGAGGTATTTTGCTCTAACTTGACAATGCCTAAACATACTCACCATTTGAAAAGAGTTGATATTCTCTCCTCTCCCCACCTTTCTTTGCCCTGAGCAGGTTCTTCTTATGGGATGTGTCTCTTCAGTCTGATTCTACTTCCCATGAGAGTGCCTGTGGCAGAGAGATAGGTCTCAGGCATGCTATCACTTTCTCTCCCATCTCAGTAGAACCAGATACATCATTTTGATGCCACAGCAGAAGTAAGAATTTTTGGTGACCATACCACAGCATGAAAGCCAATCCTTCTTTTAACATTTCCAAGAAAAAACTTGATTACAAAACTACAAGCCATAAACTCTTCCATAGATTTAAAAAACAGCACTATTTCTTTTGGAGAGGGCACAATATATGACTCAGAGCAGGACTGCTGACTGGAGTTCAGTTGGCCAATATGTCATCCCTGAGAACAGCAAGGCTGCTAATCTCATCCGCTAGATAATCCCACTCCCTGCTGAAGGCCGTAATTAAGGGCCATGTTTTCAGCAGGCCTACAAAAATAGGCTTGTTTGACTGCAGGCACTGGACAAATTGCAGCATACGTAGCTAGCACCATGGCACAAATACTGATTTTCCACATGCACCCAGAGACACTGAAGGTTTATTCTGAGAGATTTGCTGGAAACATGGCCAGAGCTGCCTGCATACCCTGCACTGAAGGCTGCAGCTGTGCCTACAGCCCACACTCCCACAAGGAACACTCACCATGCTTCCCTGGCTGCAAGGATAACAGAAGGGGGTGGTAGGATTTCAGGGCTCCTTTTGCCACCTTTTGCCACCTTTTGCCACGGGAAGAAATTCTTCACAGTGAGGGTGGTGAGGAGTTGGAACATGTTGCCCAGAAAAAGTGTGGATGCCCCATCCCTGGAAGTGTTCAAGGCCAGGCTGGATGGGGCTTGGAGTAAGCTGGTCTAGTGGAAGGTGTCCCTTCCCATGGCAGGGAGTTGAAATTAGATGATCTTCAAGACCCTTTCCAACCCAAACCGTTCATGATTCTATGATTCTTCATGTATCTGTGCTCTCTATCCTTCCACTGGCTCATATAGAGGCCATTTATGGGCTATTTTCCTTTTCCTTCCTTGCTTGCTTCTTAGAGGATATCTTACATAGAAACATTTCTGGTTAAAAATTTAAGATGAACGTGAATTCAGAAGCTATATCTCAAGCTTCCTTGAAATCTGTGCCGGTTTGGATCGTGATCTGTCTATGCTCTAAAAAAAAAAGCAAACCAAAAAAAAAAGCAACCCCATCCCTTTGATGGGTGCAAGTCCCTTCCTTGTTCTGCCAAATGGAAGGCAAAGAAGTAGCTTGTCTTGTGCAGGAGTGAGAGTGAGAGAGGGAAGGAGACATATCATGGATTTTACCCTGACTTGTTGTTAGCTTCTTTGAAGACCATGTTTTGCTCAGAGGGGAGTACATAAATAGAATGGCTTTTCTCTTTGTGCTCCACAAGTGCCAAGGTGCAGAACTGCGTGTTTGAGCTTGTGAATAGTGTTTAGTACAGAGACATTTCCTATCCCAGGCCATGGCCTCACACATTTGTTCCCAGGTGAGCTCAGAGGTCTATCATAGACTCCTGTGTGGTTTTGGGAAGGTACCTCAGTTACCTTTAGTCTACCACTTTCTCAGCACGTAACAGAGCAGGTCTTTCTTTATTCTCCTTTCATTTATATACCTGAATGACCTCTGTATTATTATTTCCTGTGAGTTTAAGTAACTCAGCCTGGTTCTTGGCAGTCCTCACTGGTTTCTGAGCCATGATCATCAACAGTATCATCACCAGTTGCACTTGCAGTCCAGGTTGCTGCTGGGGCAGTAGAGTCTCCCACAGTGATACGACTCTCACCACATCTCTGCATGGTATTATTGCAGCAGTAGTTGTCCTTGATCAGATGAGTTTAAGTAGGTGCCCAACACAGTCCTGGTAGACCATCATTCCCTAAAATAATAAGCCTCATCTGGTTTTAACTCTGTTGTGTACTCTGCTTCTCTGTAGCCTTTCCCAGCATGACCAAAAGGTATACTTTCACCTCCTCTAGTTTCACTATTTCATCTCCAGGACAGTGCCTGTTTTGCAGCCAGAATCTCCACAGACCCCCAGTTTCTCCACACCCAACAAGCAGTAAATTTTTATTCTGTATTCGTACATTTCTATCAAAAGATGTCTTGGTGGCTGTTTCTTCCCACTCTCTCATGAGCTCAGAAGAGGTTGTTCAGGAAGGTTGTGGTGTCTCCAACCTTGAAGACACCCAAAGCCTGACTGACCCTGAGCAGCACACTTTCGGTGCCCTGGATGTGGCTATTGCCCTGCTGAAGGCATGCTGCCAGCTCTGTGGCTGTTTCTAAGGCTTGTCAGACAGTGAAAATCACAAGCTCTGGGTTTTTCTGACACTGAACAACTTGAGTTTCTTTTTTTTGAACAAACTGATAGTTTTTATGATGATGGTTGATAAACTGCACTTATTTCAGAGTCATTAAAAATGCCCTGGTGATTTTTTTCTTCATTTAACCAGTGGAAATATTTTATTTTCCATTTCTAGGGAAGCGAGAAAAAACATGACTCCCTCAACTCAGATTTGGTATAATCAAGTTAATTACTGAAATTCTTTATGATACTTGGTAATTTCAGCCTAAAGACATGTTGAACTCAACAGCTCTGAATACACGGGTAGAATAGAAAGGCAAACCCATTCTCAGCTAAGCTGAGGTGGAGGCACAGTGAAAAAAGAAAACTAATTATGCTGCCTCTTTTAACTATCTCAGCAATCATCTGTTTACCACATGAAAAGCATTATGTAAGGTTTCTTAGAGTTTTTTCCAACATTTTGGGCAACTTTCTCTTTTTTTCTTGCTGAATGAAAACCTCATTCTTTCACCTCTCAATTTGATGGAGACTCAGCATAGGTACACGTATACTAATTGTGAGAGACAATATTTACTGAATGACCTGAAGCAGAGAGGTAAGTGATTGTAGACATTTTTATCATCTGCTATTAATTGACATACCTGTTGCACAGACCTGTTGGTACCACAGGATGCAACAGTTAAAGATGAAATCATGGTAATTGTAATCTCCCTGCAAACTATCATGTAATTTACAGTTTAATTAATTTATGTTGAAGCAATTAAGGGCCTGAAGGAAAGAACGCTCCAGTGTCAATTAAGGACTGTGAGTCAAAGAGGAGAGTTTGCTTCAAGATGAAGCAAAATAATGCTTTGTAATTTATAATTCTATCTATGTGATTTTTATAAGTTCTTTGGAAACTTGAATAAAAGAATTTTAGCATCTTGGCCATTTTGAGAGTTAACTAGTTTCCTTAGTTTTCAAATGGAATGAAGCAGAGAAACTTCAAACATCAGTTCTTTGAGCTGAAGGAGAAAAACTGCAGAAGAGCTGCAAATCAGACACTGAGTTGTTGAACAATCCAGGTAAATATCTTCCTTACAAGAGCATTCTTCCAACTGGCACACAAAAAGGAATTATGAAAGACACGTGTTTTTGGAGTAGGGTGACACCTTTGTTACATAGATCTCATAACCTGGCCTTTGGCTGCCCAACCGTTTGGTGTTTTCAGAAAATGGCTGTTACTGATGAGGGTTTTGATAAGTCTTGTGATTTTAATATTTATTGTTTTCTTAAAATCTCAGATCCTAGATGCAGAAACTTTACTTATTTTTAAAAGAAATTAAGAAGGACTTAAATGTATCTTTGAATCACACCCAGTGTACCAGTGAAGAGTTTTTCAAACCTCTTCCTCCATCCTGAATGATAGATTTGGGACTTCCAGTGTTGCTGATGTTGCACATCAGACAGGAACAAGCCTGGAGGAGCTGAGCTGCTCTGAGCAGCTGTGATCACACCAACAGTATCTGGAAGATGGCAAGAAGTGGCTGCTCATTAAGTGCAGGGACAGCAATGCTGATTTCACCTCTTTGGACTATATATTATTTCAGCTTTGAGTGTCGAAGTGGGGAAAGAAAGGAGCTGGATTTGCTATCATGGAAAATGCAAACATATGAGAATTAGATGGTTTCAAAGCAGCAGCAAACACAAGTAACTGCTTACACTTGTGAGGGGGCTCAGCCATCGGCAGGTATCAGGCTAAATCTGTGCTGAGGTACAGCAAAGATATGACAGGGGCCCTTATGGTTTTTCACATAGAATTGTCTTTTCCTATATTATATTCCTATAAAATCTATGAGGGAGGACAAAGAGCAGAAATCTTTCTGTTTTCTTAGTACAGACAGGAATGACACACAGCCAAACCTTGGAGATGAGAGACAGAGAGAGAAAACTGGTCCCCAGGAAGGACTGGTCTCCGCGTAGGGAGACACAACTGCTGGGCTGGGGAAATCCAGGGAGAAAAACCATCTTTGCAGCAGCAGTCTGAGTTGAAAACATAATTCATTTCTATTCTCACTAATTCTGATTCTTTTCTATGCCAAGGGGTTTTCTGTTCTCTTCTGCTCACAAAACCTGGCTCTTGAATTTTATTTGGAGAGCTCAGGGTGGGGAAAAGCCCAGGGATGTCCCTTGAAGATTCATCTGACTTGTGTCTGCCATGGGAGGCACTGACACCCGTGGGGACTGGGCTGCTGGAATTGGCTAGGGGTTCTATGTGCAACCAGACTGCGAGGACACTTGTGCCTCCAGCACAGACATGTTTGGGGCTTGGTTGGACACCCTGTGTGGGCTTGCTTGGACACGGCTGCAGTCCCTTGGGAAGGCAGGATGTTCATGCCTTCACAGGCAGCTTGCAGATCCATCAGTGTAGGAGCAAAATTACTTTTTCTGGTTTTCCTCGCTGCAGTGTACCTGCAGGGAGCAGATTTCTGTCCCTTCCTGCTGCTCCTTGTCCTGGGCAGATTGTGGGTCGCTTCACCAGGGTTTGCTTTCTGCCTCTTCCCAAAACCTTAGGGATGCTCTCTCCCTGCTTGGCCACTGCCTGGGGGGGGGCTGCTCTGACTGCTGTGAATCTCCAGTTAATCAGCATTTTCACACTATTATAAGCAGAGAGATGTGAGAGTCCCGAGCTAGTCTTGGGCTGGGGACAGTCTGTTTTTTACGTTCACAGCACAGTGGTGCAGAAAGCTGCTGAAAACAGGCAGCTCCCAGGTAGAGAGGAATGGGAACAGATGTGAGCTTCCTGTGGGGTTTCAGGCTGCATCCCACAGCTGGTGGCTGCGCTGGAAAATGGGCTGTGGTGACTCTGGTGGGGACACATACGTGGCACCAGCTGCTGCGGGGATAGCGAGGGCAACTGCAAGGAGCAGCCAGAAAGACAGTTATCTTTGTCCTAGAGGGAGGAGGTTGGGTGAAAAAAAACATGAGAGATAGGATGAAAACCAACCAGGAGAGCAAGGTTCATGGCCAAATCTGCTGCAGCTGCCAATGTCATCAAGGACAGGGCTGGCCGTGGGGCGGGAGCCACCCTTTCCAAACACAGCAGAGGACATTGGATGCTCTCCCAGAAGCAGTGCTGCAAACCCACCCTGAACATTCATGATACAGGCAAAGAGAAATATTATTCTCTCATTTTAAAAATAAAACGTCTGATAAGATATCAAGAAAATGGTGCCAGCTCAGCCCTTCTCCTGCTCCCAGGACATCCAGCACGTTACTCCACTTTCACTGACAGACAGATTTGCGCTGGGTATGGCCAGGCAGGTGCCCAGGGGATGAAGTGATGATCTCTGCCAGGGAGCTGCTGTGAGAAGGCAGAATGGGATGCGTGGGGGCTCTTGGATCCTCCATCTGCAGAAACAGAGCAGTGGCTTGGGCTCATAGTGGTGACCATCATGTTCTAGGTGTCTGGTGCAACTCTTCCTATTAATGAAATACCCCTTTCCAATATCACTCATGTCCTTATCCTGCTTCTGCATGGATGGTCTTGGGCCACTGCTGCTGGGAAGGTAGCTGACCTACCAAATCAAGTCAAGCCAGACACAGGGACTGAGTGTCTGCTTGCACAAATCCCCAGTTCACCTCTGGATCTTAAGCCACAGAAAGCCGTGTGCTGCTAGGCCCTGAGCTGTAGGAGGTGTTCCCAGACTTTCCTTGTCTGCCCTTGCTCCCAAACTGTCCTGCCCATCACCTTCTCTGCTGCCTGTGGAGGGATTCCTGCATTTTCCAGGCTCTGGAGGCTGCAAGCACTAACACATTCAAATGTAACACTACAGATCACTGACATGGGAGGACAGTTTAGTGAGGAGCAGTGAAAATTTTATTAGTGTTCTTTTTATGTTGAAATTATATTTCTCCATGTGAGTGATGAAAGAGAACAGCTGTGTCAATAGTCCATAATGTGAGAGAAAAAGAGTTGTTTATAACCATATCGGCTCTTAGAGAATGTTCACGGCCTTTGTTCAAAGCTCTGTGTGGCCCCAGCATTATATATTGAGGGGATGGGGAGTGCAGGTGTCCTCAGAGCATTCCCCAGCCACTGTAAAGCACATAAAAGTGAGCAGCAGAAAAGACCTAAAAGGTGAGGCCAAAGTGTCAATGAAGACCAGAGCTAGATGCCAATCAAGATTTCCCAACTGGGATTTTTCAAATGCAAAAGGTGTTCATTTATGCTGCTGATAAAGTGCTACTTATGGAGGAAAAGAAGCGTATTGGGGCAGATGTCACTGAAAGAAGAAAGACTAATGTCTAGGGAAATCTCATGCGAGAGGTTTATCCTTGTGCTGGCTAGAGGGTTCTGGACCATATGTACAAGGCTAGAGGTTAAGAGCAGTGGCTACTTGGTCCTGCAGGGACTGCAGCCTGCAAAATGGGGCTGAATTCGCATCCCCTGCAACTGAATTGTGTAAGTTGAGAAGGATTTTGAAAAAAAAGTGAGTCTTTTTTTGTTTTAATTTCAGATTTTTTACCTCCATATTTACCCATGTTTTCCCTCAAATGCTTACCCTTGCAGTAGATATTCGTTGTCTGTTTACTCCTTACAATCCCAGGGTAATAAGACCTGCTTATATTGGAGTTCAGATTGTTTATTCACTGCTTGCTTTAGCAGACAAACACTCATAAACACTTTAGTAGGTAAAATACTGAAGCTGCACAGTTTAGGTAAGTTGGCAGGTAGCGCAGAAAGTTTTATTCTGGAATTTAGAGATGTCAAATTAAAAACATAATCTCTCTATCATCTAACTGAATCTTATTCCATGTAATGCCCAATGTGATTATGCCACAGATGGTAGAGATAAAATATTTCTATGTTCTTCTCAATTTTGTTGGAAATCCCTCAAGACCCCAAAGCCACGAGTTTTCCATGTGGCTTTCGTTGTATCTTATGCAGTGTAACTCTCTATTTCCCCTAATTTTAAGCATCTACTCAAAAATTAAATTGATCTTTCTCTAGAAATGTCTTTTTTCCTCCATTAACAAAAGAAAGAATAGCTTGG
Organism: Neodrepanis coruscans; assembly: GCA_013400695.1. Taxonomy (NCBI): domain Eukaryota; kingdom Metazoa; phylum Chordata; class Aves; order Passeriformes; family Philepittidae; genus Neodrepanis; species Neodrepanis coruscans. The sequence continues at coordinate 77,271 of VYZS01027393.1, read as the reverse complement.
TGTGTGAAAATTGCTACAGTTAGTGCAGGGAACCTGCAGGCTGGACACCTACCCTCTCTGGGTTTCTTTCTACCTGCTTTACAAGAGCTTAATCCCTATCTAAACCCTCAGTTTTGCCAAAGGCACTAAAGGAAGGTTGACTCTTCTTTCCTGTGTGTGTTTTGGGGTCATCTCTTTTAGGCAATCACTGTTTGAATGTGCTTGGACTTTCAGTAGCTTATTTCTTATTTCTAGGCAGTTGCTGAAGGCAAAGCTCACCCTGGTTTGTTATTTCCAATTTTCTAGCCCATCCATGCCTGAGCAGTGGGTCTGGCAGCAGCGTCTCCCCATCTGCTGTGTGTCTGCCCACAAGCAGGTTCCAGTTCAATCTGGTGGCGAGGTACCTGTGTGCTGCTGAGGCATGTCACCATGGGTCAGGGAGTGAGCAAACAAGTTGTGCATAGAGGAAGTCCTCCCTGCCCACAGGTACATCTGAAAACGTTTGGGTTTGTGTGTCCTTTTTGTTTCATGGAGCAACTTGGAGGTCCTGAGTTACTTCCTGTGGTACTTAAGTTACTCACTGCTCCTTTGGGCAAATCCATTCCACTTCTCCATGGGCTGGGAGAAAAACAGTAGCCCTTCAGAACAGAATGGCAGAAATTAAGAAGCTCATCAAAGATGGCACTTGATTAGTGACCCCCTTCATGCCCTATCCTCTGCATTTGATGTGGGCAATCAGGAGAATGTGTTGCCAAGGCTACGAGATCTTGTCAGTCTGCCTTTCAGGTCCTCTGTGGCTTCTGTCTTCCCCCTAATTGTGCCCAGACATTTTGTTTAAATACCATCTGCTTCAGCTGCAATTTGCACAAGTGTCCCAAAGGGCATTGCTCTTGATTCTCCAATAATCTGCCCTTTGTATGCTAACCCTCTAGAAGATGGTCTTGTTATGGGGAAAATACACTTGTCTTTGAAGAGTGATAAAATAAGGATGTGAGGCAACAGAAGACAAGCAGGTCAAATCTGAGATTGATGTTGCCTGATCCAGATTCCGCAGATAATTCCTGAAAATATCTTGTGACTAAGTAGTAAGGCAAGAATTTGTCATAAGAACTGAAAGAGTTAATAGAAGATCCAGTCTGCATTGTGGTACCTATCTGCTGCTCACTCTTGCATATATTCCGCAAGTGAAATCCCTACTGGTGTCAGCAGGGTTCTCAGATGGGTAGTATCAACTTTGCCATGGTGATCCACAGCACTGATGTGAATCAAACCAGGTTTGGAATTGGCTGAGTTTCAAAGGTTAGATGCTGATCTGTTTCTGCTTTTAGTCTCTCTTCCCACAAGTTTTGTCTGTTTTACATAAAACCAAATTTGAGGTAGGCTAGTGGGGTTGGTGCTTGCACGTAACATCCATTATACAACCAGTCTGATCCAAAAACCATTAGAAAATTATTTAAAAGTAGGACTAGTCCCTTCCCATCAGGTGCACAGTAAGATACTTTTCACAGTGTCTAACCAGTACCTAGGCATCTCTTGCAGTATATAGGAAGAGTATATAATATCCAAATCAGTAGAATATATTAATATTTTCAGGTTCCCCATTTTTGCTCTTTCTCTTGTAATTCTACAGCATATTTAGAAAAATTCTGCTAGCAGCATCATCTTTGGAAAGGTCCATCAGCATTCTGCTATGGGCTGTCCTGCTAATGCTACCTGTAATTCAAGCTACTTGCCTGAAGCTTCTGATTATTAGACCAATTTTTCTTTTTGTTTAGTTTGCAGCTTTTTCCCATTTGGGCTAAAATGTAACATTAAGAGTATTCTGACTTAGACATGTCAGAATATATTTTGCTGTATACTTAAAAATGTTAACCTAAAGTAGCAGTTTCTGAGAATAAAACATAAGAAAGTGTAGTGTTTTGCCCATTTTATGAAAGAATTGTAGGAGTGGTTTAAAATTTGATGCGTTGTATTCAAGACCATCTTACTCTGTTGAAATTTCCACAAGTGGAGCTAAACGTGTGAACCTTCAAAATATTCACAGTTTGCACAGGAAAGGCTTTCAAGAGTATCACAGGCAATTTCTTCAGGCCTCTCCTTTCCACAAGCTCTGTGCATTGCAGGGAAAGTTGCCTCAAAACTATCAAAGCAGCATTGTGCTCTCAGTTCCCCACAGTAACTTCTGCACATCATGAGAGCTCTGTGTACTTTCTGGAGCTTCCCTCAAGATCCAGCATAAGCAGATGTTTTCTTCAATCATAGCAATGAGATTTTCACTTGATGCCCTGTCTTATATCACTTAATATACTTCAAACCATATTGTGTGCCTTGTGGCAAGTCAAGGAAGGGTGGTTAGGGAAAAGTTGCAGCTACTTTTCACAAAGCTTCTCTTCTGAGTGTGACTCAGTCAGCCTGGCAGAGTCTTCCCTGCCTCTTGGACTTTCCCACTGATGACTCCATAGGTCAAGGCAGAAATAGACCCCTTGACAAGGAGCACATCTTCCCCTTTCTCTGGCTAATGTCTGAACTTGCTCCTGATGTCTCTGCACATTCAACTGTCTCCCTGATTTATGAGGTGCCTTCATTCCTATGTGCCCTGGGATTTTTAGATAGAAGACACTGGGAGAAGGAATAGAGATGAGCAAGAGGCAACTCTCTTACAGTCATCTTCATGGCTGAGGAGGAGACAGCATGAGACCTGTGTAGGAATTTCTGAAGTCCTTGCTTGTCCTTTGGTGTGGGACTGTAGGTATAGGGTGAGACAGATGATAAAATGGTTCCTGATCGAAGGGGGCTCTTAAACCATAGGGGAAACAGAAGAATAAAATATTGGTTATGCAGGAATAAAATAGTTGGAGAGGCTGGAACTTTATGGACCTTTGATGAACACCTTCGACAAATAGACGTTGCTTCTTCAGGGGTGTTAGGTGTTTATCAATGCATTGGCCAGCAAAGTTCTGAGGATAGAGAAGTGCAAACCAGACAGGAAAGGAGGGACACAGGGCAGAAACTGGACACCCTGCCCAAGCAGAACCTGGAATGGTCTCCTGACTTCCATCTGGCACCAGGTTCAGGACTGTTTCTGTGCATGGAGAAGGAAACATTTCAAAAGACATTTAGAGTTTTGGCTGGCTCTGGGTCACCTAAAGATGTCACAGAATTGAGGCGGGTGTCCACTGTCTTTGCAGGTGGAACTGACACCTCTCTCTCCTTCAGCACATGACCCAAGGTGACTGAAAACAAACAGGACTGGACCTGAGTGACCCAAGTTTAGTTGAAGTTAAATGCTGAATAGATGAGTGGAGGGTGGTTTGCTTGCACATCCAGAGCAAAGGGATTTCTGCACTGGCAGATTCTGCTGGGTGTGCTGAAAGGTCAGCACTGTTTCAAGTCAACCAGCCAATAGCTATTTTTGGCTCCCATTTTGCAAATACCACATCAGAAACAAAGAGTTATTTTGGTCCGTCAGGATTGCTCTGATAACTTTGCTTAGTACAATGTTAAATACCCAAACCCCACAGGAATAATAGCACTGTTTTATAAACCCATATTATCAGATATATAGAGGCACATGGGGTGGGTGGAGGGGAGAGTTTATATCTTTTAACGAGTACAAAAGAGTATTTATATTATTCATATCATTGCAGTCTACATATTGCAATGATTTGGAGTATTGTGTAGGTGTGCACAGAGGTGTGGATTCTTAAACAAGGGGGCACTTGTCCCAACAGGAGAAAATAACAATAGCTATTGTCATCCACTACTTTTTAGCAATGCCAGTGCACAGTGGTGTGACAAGGAGCAGCTGAGGCGCCTGTAGAGCCCCACTCCCACACACACTGTCACCATGGCTTCCTCCACATCTGTGTTGTGGAAACACCTCCTTTACCCATGAAAAGCCCAGTGGAAGTGGAGCATATTGATTTGTGAGTCACCGGCAGCACTGCTACAGCAACAACTGTGGAGAAAGTCTTACCTTCTTACTTTTTATGGCTTGTGTCACACAGAACCCAAATAGGATCAATGTTGCCATTTGCTGAACACTGTATGGGCTCAGGAAAGACAGTCCTTACCCAAAGACCTTGTAAATGTCCCTGAAGAGGATAGATAAAGGGAAGAGAAAGAGTCTTAAAATATCCAGTTTATGGATGAAGAGGTTAAGCACAGAGACCTCACAGACCATCTGCTCCACACCTATCAGAGCCAGTCTATTTTTTTTAAATTGCTGTTTAGGTGTCAAAGAAACCCCTGTATTTTCAAGTATAATCTTTGTGGCAGGTGATCACCACACGGAAAAAAAATCTACTCCAAAGTGCCAAGATGGTAGCAGTGAGAAACAGATCTCTTCTAGGAACACAGTCTTTAATGGATGCTTTGGAGCCATGTTCCTCTGATTAACTGAGATGGAGTAAGGGACGCTGGTGCTGGATGAATTACTAAGCCAAAACATCCTGAGCACCAGGCATGTGACAATGGTTCATCTTTCTATTAGGGCCACCTTTCCAGTCCTCAGAAGGCTGTCTTGTCTTGTCTTGTCTTGTCTTGTCTTGTCTTGTCTTGTCTTTTGTCTTGTCATCAGCAGTGGATGGTTATGGAGAAGAGGTAAACTCTTTGCAGGAGTGTGTAATAAAAGAGTAGAAGGTAACAACTGCATATTGTAGAAAGGGATGGGACATAAGGGAAAAAAAATTCTCCAAGAGGATGATCAAGCAGCAGAGCAGGAGTCACACACCCTCATGTGCTAATTTCATCCTTGAAGGTGTTCAAGATTTAATGGGACACAGCCATGAGCAGCCTGCTCTACCACAAAACTTTCTTTGAGTAGCATTGGATGAAATAAAGTCTGTAGATCCCTCATAATATAAATTATTCTGCAGTTTTTCCAAGTTGGAAAAGGTCACTGGCATGCTCCCCATCCTGCTTGAGTGGCTCAGTGTTGTCCCCAGGAGGCAACATCAGGATGAAGCCATTACTTTTAGACCCAAGGACTCAGCTGTCTCGTGCACACAGTGGGATGTGAAGCAGCCTCAGGAGTTTTCATGTATGCCTGAGGGATTTGACCTCATTTCCTGACTCAGAGGTGATTGCTCTGTAAAGCACTAGGGAGTTGTGAGGTTGCAGTTTATTTTCAATACCTTAAAAAGCAAAATAACTGCTACACTTTGCACGCAACATCAAAGAGCTGTTTGTCCGCGAAGGGAAAAGAAAGACTTCTTATACTGCTGCTCAGGGCAGCCAGCTGGAACGTAAATGGGGATTAAAAAATATTTTAGAGTGAGGATTCCCTACAGCAAAGGTTGAAATCCTGGAGTCTCACTTTCCCTTTTCCCCAGATCTACCCAGATACCAGCTCCTGAGCTGTGTGCTTTCCAGATGACCTGGTGGAGGGGAGGCCCTAAAATCCCTTTCTCTGCCAGTGGGGCTGCCCTCTGCCGTGGTGGGAGGAGGGGAAGGCTGGGGTAGCCCAAGAAGGTTCCTGGCTGCAAGTGCTGAGCAGAGGCCAACACCCCTTGACACCAGTGTGTAAGTCACAGGGAGAGGTTGGACTAGAAACACCTCCTTCCTGAGGATTTCCTGTAGCATAACTTGAGCTTCCCGGTATGTATCAGGCTGGCTGTAATGAGTCTTGCTTCCCAGGCTCTGCATCTTCCTATGTGCCTCCTAGGGAGCTGCCATGACTCCTTTGGTGAGCTTGCAGGATGCTCAGGAATTTGGCCCTGAGGCTGATGTCCTTGTGTGAGTTTAGCTCAGAGGGACTCAGTGACTGGTCAGCTTGAAATGGTGGCAGAACATGGGTTTCCAAGGCAATATCACTAACTACAATTTATTGCTCACTAGATCACAGTGTCTCTCAGAAAATCTAGCACCTGCAGTCGTGAGACTATCAGAATGTCTCAATTTGGGGATTTTCTAAAGATTGTTTTTAGCCATATGTGCTGTAAAGACTGAAGATGCAATACCTATCCTCTTCCTCTGCTGTAAAAAGCAGTGAGCCCAGATACACTTGTTCTAAATCTTGCACTTTTAAGCCAAAACTGTAGAACTTTCAGACACCTGGATTTGACAGTTCTACAGCCCAGAGGTCCTTGTGCTTAGACCACCCAGTCTTCACAAGTATCTGCACAGATACATGTGTCTTCAATTTGTAATGTATTTTGCAAAAGCTGTTCCAATTGCTTGAAACAGGCACTTGATATCTTGAACATTCACATTCCCGAGCACTCACCTCTTTTGAAGTATTCATGTGCATTTTGTCTGTGTGACGGAGAGGCTGCCGTCACTTGGTCAGAAGACAGAAAAATATGCAGTTGCATATTTGGGTTGTTCATCTTCTGGAGTGTTGAACAGACTTCCCAAATGATACCTCTATCCTTTGTTCAAATTTCAAAATTAATATCCCAGACAGGTCTACATTTTCTGGCTTAGAAAGACTTTCAAGCACAATGAATCAACAAGGGCATGATTTTTGAAGAACTTGTATGGGAAATTTATGGCTTTGCTTCTTCCAAGATGAAAATCCTGATGTAGCTAATAAATTTACTTAGATGTTTGCCTTTAAATCTCAGCTTGTGACTTCTTGTAGGAAACAGAGGGTAGGTGTAAATCAACCTGTGCTAAATGGAATGAGTAAGACTTCAGAAAGAGAAATCTGGTCCACTACTCCTTTGTAGTGGGGTTAAGTTAAGCTTGAACCCAGTGTTGTCATTCCACTCATTTCTGCACACAAGACACTCTGGCATTAGTTTGGTGGCACATTCAGCCAGGTGAGCTGCTGTGACTAAGAACAGAGTCAGCTTGCAGAGAAGATTCAGGCTAAAAAAACCCTTGCTTGGAGGACTCTTATAATTTTCCAATTGCCAAGAAAGACAGAGAGTTTTTCCCAGAAAGGGAAAGAGCAGGATAAGTTGGTTTGGGGCAGCACAAGAGGTTCACTACCCTATGACTCACACCCAGCCTTGGCCACTCCACAGTCAGTGATGGTCATCCAGTATAGCTGATCTGAAAGCAAATCCTGAACAGCTCTGCTGGGACCGAGAGAGTTAAAAAAAAGTTAAATTGCTATGGAGGAACAGTCCCATGTATATTCCCGATTAGTTTACATTGAAATATGGCTGCTGACAGGTTATTTTGGTGAAAAAAGCAAGGGCTAGTTGTGTCCCTTGTTCTGCTGCCTACTCCACATGGGTGGAGTTTCCCTGAAATTGGCTGGAGCCCTTCCACATACAGCAAACGGCAGGATTAGCAGTGATGTTTTGCAAATATGCCTCTTACTCAAATAACCTATTAGGTAAAACGCTCCACTGAGCTGCAATCACTACTAGGATTGTTTTAGTTTATAGTTCCTATGGTGAGCAGTGTGTTTCTGGAAGCTGAGCTGGGTACATTTTTTTTCCTTCACTTGGAAACATTGTGTTGAAGAATGCGGAGATTCTTAGACTTTTTGAAACATTCTTCTGCCAAAAA
>VYZS01027393.1:39999-69788 GCA_013400695.1 Neodrepanis coruscans | reverse complement strand
AAAAAAAAAAAAAAATCCCTTTTGAGCAATTGATAATAAAAATTGATTTGCATGATGTTACAGGGTGTAGACTAAACTGAATGGCTGAATGATTATTTAGGAAGATACAAAGTTGCTAAAACCAGATGCAAGTTCAGAAAACAACCTGTCATTGCCCAAGTTTGCAGACCAGTGAGTCATCACTGAGCAGAGCAGAGGAACTGAAGATCTTGTGGCACCACATAGGATGCTGGGCAGCAGTGCTGGGACTTAATGCCATATGATGCAAATCTCAGTATTAAGCACAGAATCATAGAATAACTGGACCTGGAAAGGACTCATAAGGATCATCAATTCCAACTCCTGCTTCTGCACAGAGCAGCCCTAAGAATTGTACCATGTACCTGAGAGAGTAGTCCAAAAGCTCTTAAACTCTGTCAGGCTTGGTGCTACTTCCCTGGGGAGCCTGTTCCAGTGACCAAAAACCCTCTGGGTGAGGAACCTTTCCCTAATATGCAACCTAAACCTCCCCTGGTGTCATGCTTCATGCCATTTATTTGAGTGCTGTCACTGGTCACAAGAGAGAAAGATCAGTGCCTCCTCCTCTTCTTCCCCTTATGAGGAAGCTGTTGGCTATGAGGAGGTCCCTCCTGAATCTCCTCTTCTCCAAGCTAAACAAAGTGACCTCAGCCACTCCTTGTATGGTTTTACTTCTAGACCCTTCACTAGGTTCCTTCACAGGAAACAGAGCAGAGAGACACGTCCTATTGATAACTTCAACAAAGAAGTTTGCTGCCTGTTCCTCTGTTCTTTTCTCTGGAGCTCAAGCCAACTCTAGAGGGGTCTGAGAGGTGTCGCAGCATCTGCAAGTAATTGTGGTAGTGGGAGGCTGTTGTGCCAGCCCCTTTAGCAGATAGGGATGAAGAGAAGGCAGAGCAGAAAGGTGCAGCATGTGGGCTGCAAAAGGCAAATAATTCAGTTTATAGATATAAGCTTGTGGCACTTAGAGAGTGCCACTCTGAGCACTGGCATCTGTGGAGCACTAGCATCTGCTTAGGACAGGCAGCAAGGTTGCTGCCAGCCATAGAGCTTGGTTGACCATCAATACAGCTGCAGGTTTGGCTCCTCAGCTTTTCATGCCCAGCAGAGGCAGCTGTGTCCTGGAGAGGAGAGATAGGTGTGTAGCAACATCAGGCAACTGCTGATAGGAATGTAGAATATTTTAGCTATTTCACTTTTTGTGTGTAAAGTTCGGTGTCACCACCAGAAATGCAACACAAAAGCAAATGTCAAAAAGGAGAAGAGTCAATACCTGAAGAGTAACAGCTCCTGGTAACTACATGCATGTTTCCACCCATTAGTTTGAAGATGTAATCCCTAAATCATGCCAGCCTGAACAGTATGTTTTACGCAAACCATTACTGTCTTCAGGAGCTGCAAGTAAAAATATTGTAGTTAAATTCATGCTCTTACATCATGCATGATTCTTGTCCAATTTGCTAAGCAGCAGTGTACGATGTCACATTGTGTGGGCATTATTTTTAAGTCTTTTGTAATTTTAAATATTTCTGAAATGCTAGGCATATAAATTACTGCTTTTAAATTTGAGGTGAAAAGGGAAAAAATAGAAGTGCTGCTGCTTTTAACCAATGTATTATCTCAATGCCATGCTCTTAGCAGGGGACACTTAAAAACTGCTCAGCAACCTTCTTCCTGCCCCAAGAAGAGGTAGACAAAATCTGTCTGTGAGGACACAGTCTCCTGAAACAGACCCCACGAATGAGAAAGTTCGTCAATGCCACAGGTATACAAAACTATGGATACCAGATGTAGAAATGCAAAACACTTCACTGAGGAAAAGTAGATATTCTCAAGATAGTAAAGATGGAGGGTTCAAAATTTGGGGAATGAGCATATAAATCTTCTCATGTAACTTCAGCTCAGACAGTTATAGCGGCTACGCCTATGTTTGTGGTGGAACGAGGACCCAAAGAGAGATCTAGGGTCTCCTACAACCCAGCAAGAGACACTTCTCCCCCTTGGTTAATCCATCTTCTTCTGAATCATTTATGGATGTTTTGAGGCTGCTTATGAAGTTCAGAGGCATTAGGCTGAAGAAGAAAGTGCAGAGAGGCGTTGCATGTGCTGTCAGCCCCCCGGCAGTGTGTCCATCTGCTCTCGTGCGCTAACGAAGACCTGCTGCGTGATGCCTTTCAGGAAGCTCCAATCTGCAGGGTCTTTTGCATTAATCTTTAATATGCACTCTGTGTGCTAGTCATGTAGGAATTCAGTCAGAAACTAAGTTGCTTAGCAAAGATGGAGCATATTAACTGACTACTTCTCCAGTCTGTGGGCCAAATCCACCAGGCTCTGGTGCAGAAGAGATCAGGTTGGGCTAACATTCGCTTTTGCAAAATTTTCCGAAATGGAGAGGGAAACATGTCAGCACTGTAAGGGATCCCGTCCTATCTTTTTTATTCCTTCATTTGCCTGAGCTGCCTGATCTTTCCAAAAAGACACATGAAGGAAGTCCTCGGTGGAAATCCATCAAAGTTGCCAAGAAATGCATATCTGATGAATGGGGACATGACCACTTCAAAAGTAAGATTCAGGAACAGTTCAAATATCCAAATTTGGTGTCCAAATGGCTGCAGAATCAGGTCTACAAGGTCAAAGGAATTACCTCTGCACATACCTAATCTCAGAGGAACATCAGTTTGGAGGTTCATGAGCCCAGCTTCACCAGATCTGGGATTGGTTTATGCCTTTGTGATAGAAGTTGAATATGTGTTAGCTGTTTTAGCATTAGGTACTTGAGATTCCTGCTCTTTCATGTATATTGTGTGCAGGGCATTTTACTTTGAGTTGTTAGCAAACCACTACTCAGAATGTAATGGTATCCTTCTAAATAAAAAAATAAATCCACAAAAAGAAGATGTAGCTTAACTATGGGATAATTGCACGTACAGGGTGTCATGTGTTCATGGCTGCCTGTAGGAAGATTGGCATATGCAAGTTTTCTGAGTTAGTGCTTATAAAATTCAACTTGTGAATCCTAGTCATGACCTTTGCATTTATTAAAATGGACTGAAAAGGTGGGTGACAGTGTAAAGCAGAATAAATAGTGGTGCCTTGTAAAGCCTGAAATATCAATGTGAGTATCTTGAGTGCAGTTGCTAATCACAGTAAATTTGGAGGGGGAATGAGCTCTTCAGGTTTCTTCTGAATCTTTTTCTGGTGCAGAGCTGATGGTCACTTTAGGAATGTTTAGTATTTGATGTTCGGCATGATATGCCCTGTGCCAGTATATCTCATTCATTTTGTGTGTGTTTAGCTTGTGTAAATTCAGCACTCTGCAGTGGTACAGTATTTACAAACCTGCCTACTGTGATGCAAGGCCTATAGCATATGTTGCTACTGAAGTTCTGTTCTTTATGAACACTCCAGGCATGATCACATTATAGCAAGAGCTGTATTATGCTCTGGTATAAAGCATGGGCCTTATCCTGCCATCTGCAGTGATACACCTGCTAAAAGCTCACATCATCTTGTGTTCAAGGCACAAAATTTTTGCCTGTAGATTTTTTTTTCTAAGAAAGAATAGTTCTACAAGCAGGAAGATTTTGCTAAAATGTAGCAGCATCTGGTTCTCATTCTAGGATTCAGTGATTTATCCAGTTTTCTAAGAGTGATACTCAGGAGGTCAAATGACTTCAGCTGAGGCATGGAGTTGGTGGATCAGGTTGATTTACATCTCAGGATGCTCTTCGTTCTCTCCTTTAGCCAGCAGATGTTACAGAATGATACAAGAGAGAGTTTCCAGCATTAATACAGTATTGCCTGTCTCTTCTCATGTAATCTATACCCACCTATATATTAAGACTCTGTAAGATCCCATTATGGTGTTTTCCCAAGCCTGTAGATGTTTTCTGATTAGATATGTGTGCTGGATTTAGCCAAATCCCCACTTAAGTGCTGTACTCTATGTATCTAGGTCATTTGCACAACATTTTTATTGTAAATCTGAAATAACAAGCACAGTTCTTGGCAGAGTTCTGCGTGGCAGAAACACTTTATGTCTTTGAATAAATGCATACAAGCTTTTCTGGAGGGGAGTGTGTGTGTGGGGGGAACCTAACAAAAAACCAAATTAGTTAATTTGTCTGTAATTTTTCTGGCAACTCAAGAATAACCAGGAAAGATAATTGGAGAGAGTCAGAGCTGTTGCTTTTACTCTACTTTTAAGCAAACATGTTGGGCATACCTTGGAACATTTCACCTTACTCCTTTTGTGTTCAGCCCACTCTTGGTTGGGTCCTGGGCACCTGTGGTGGTGAATGCAGCTAAACCTTGCTGGTTTTGTCCTTGCCAGAGCCAGCTCACCCACACAGCTGGGTCCTCCATGTGGGTTGTAAGGGGAGCAGTGCTGGCAGCAGAGGGGAGAGGGGCAAGGCACAAAAAGGCACCCCGAAGCGGGGTAGATACATTTTGAGCATCAAGCAGGGTATGACCCAGGCACATCTGTGTGGCTAAAATACTGCAGGCACCTCCTGCTGCCTTCGTGCCAAACCTCCTGCTTGCAGACTGGAGCCCGTTGCCGTAATTGCCTGTTGCTGTGCTCCTAAGGTATTTCCAGTACAAAACAACCAAAAGGCAGTTGCTACCCCAAAGGGTTTAAAATTGGATCACTTGAAAGGAAAACTTTGGCTCGGTTACGTTAGTGATTATCGAGACCCAAGCCAGATGCTGGGTTGTGACAAAATCACCTATTGCAAAAACAAGGTAATTACATGTCTGGGTTATTTGCGAGTTGGATCAATTCTTTCCTATTTGCCAGAATGAGATGCAAGCACCTAAGTAATGTAGTTTGCTGGGTTGTTCACACAGTAAGACCTGGCCAGCAGCACTCCTGCCCAAGCACACTGGGGGTCTGCACATGAGAAGGGCACATGTCACTGCTAGAAACCAGAAAAACTTTGGAGAATGCAATAAAAAGTGTACTGACTCAGAAACCTGGCCTTGCTTGGAGCAACAGATGACTGTGATAAGCACCATCCCTTGTTCTGTTTATTTCAATAAATTACTAAACATTTCTATAAAGCAGGGGTTTTAAATACCTTCATTTTACTCCTTCTTTCTTCCCCTTGGTACCCAAACCCTTAGTTGCAGTAGACCCTAAGCAATGCCAGGAAATTGAGAGGATTACTATACATGGATCTACAAGAAGGGTTTGTAGCCCCACACCAAAACATTACATTTTTTAATAGCTTCTTTTTCACAGAATGCATATGAAAACCATACAGATAATTTCTAACAGGACAGTGGTTCATGCTGAGCCAGCAAATAATTCTCTAGTCTTATTTTGAATCACTCTTGGAACAAATCTTAGCTCTCCCTGTATAAACTGGGCCAAAAAAAGATGGGTGGGGAAAAAGACACAAGGCCCTTTGTCCTCTCTGGAATTTGTTTAAAACCTCAGGGATGAATAAGGCACTTTATTTAACCCATGTGGCTATAAATAGGCAGCAGCACCTTAGCCTCTGCTTGAACTAGGGAATTCAGATGTCTCTGCCCAGTTACAATCCTACTTGAGAGCACAGCTTCAATTTGAGTTGTGTCCCTGCATAAAGGCTCATTAAAGGCAATTGAGGGCAGTGGGTTTGGTCCAAAGAGAGACCTTGAGGTAAAAGGAAAGTGCTGAGGCCAGCAGGAGTCAAAAGGCTGCTTTACTTTTGTTCATGTTTCCTTGGTGCTTTAAGCACCAAATGCTCCTGGCATTTAGCATCCCAAAACCAATCTTAATTTTTTTCTTGTGGTACCTCAAGGGCTTCATGATGGAAAAGGCACTAGGATCTTCTCTTCCCCCCATGCAGAGACCCTGCGAAGGGACATTGTTGCAACACCTCCAGACCACACCTTTGGGACACATTAACCAAAACCAGGATGGACCTGAACCTGGCACACCTGAGATTTAGAGAAACCTCTTCTGCAGCAGATTGTAGCCCTCAGGTTTATGCGGAGAGGGAGGATGAGCTCCCCCAGCCGTATGTGTGTCCTACTGGGGAACAGGAGTGCTAGTGGCTGGTCATGGCCATGCTGCTTCCAGAGCCAGTGCACTCCATAGCTATGTGGAGACCATTTTTGTGTCCAGTTCACCGTCCTGCCTCATTTGTAAATTCTGGGGAGAAAAAGCTAGTTCCTTCCCACAACACATCCAAGCTGGGAGTTAATTGAGTTGCTGGGTTTCATGCCATGTTCAGTTTCTGCCCCTGTGTGTTCAGCTGCAGTTCTGTACTTGCCAGATCTCACCAGCCTGAAGGTGGACGTATGATGCTGCCAAGGGAAGGCTGAGTTGATGAGAGAGGTGCCTGTGCTTTTATTTCTTATTCAAATCATCATCAGTGAATAGTTGACAGCAACAATAGATTATTCTGAGGTTGCCAGTTCTGGAAATCTGGAGCTTTCCCCAGATCTGGGGTCTGGCTGTTCCAACAGCATTCCAGTCCCAAGGGTTTTCGTGGCTTCATCACCTACTGAGTAGTAACGCGTGGGAGTACAGTCGTCAGGGGTATGGAGGACACGTGGGTATGTGACAATATCCAACCTATGTTTGACAAATTAAATGACTAATTCATAAAGAGAATTTGTCACACTCCAGGAGCCATGTCGAAGCTGAATGCTGGCTTGATTGCAAACATCCATTTAATGGCTGGACTCACTGCAATCACAGGCATTTTAAATAGATTTTCTTTGGTGTGTGTAGGTGCAAATTGTCAAGCAGAATGAAAAGATCCTTGGCCTTTCTGGGGTAAGGTCTGGGGTCTGAAGTCTGAGCATGAGGAGAGTAGCCCCTGCTCCATGCCCCCACCTCCCTGAAGGTCCCCACTTCTCCATTGTGGCCACATCCCTCACTGGGCTCAAGGAAGGTCTCCAGAGGGGAGGTCTGCTAAGGTTAGATGTTTTTGGGGTCCTCATGGCAAAAATGATGGAGAAAACAAAGGAAAATATTTTACCAGTGTTCTTAGAGGAAAAACACAACTTTCAATGATTCAAATTTATTTTTCTATTATTTTTTGAAGACAGAAAAAAAAAATTCAAATCGTAATTTTCCAGAACTGAGTGAATTTAAACTATGGAGAGTTACTGTCTCTGAAATGAAAGTCATAATCTGATTTCAAAGACAGAAAGAAGAAGGGTGCCTTGCTCTAATTTGTGGTGGAAGCACTGCATATGACATGAACTTTTACGAATGTGAGGGATGTGCTGTTTGTTACGGGAGTCATGGCTCCCTGAGGCTACAGGGATCACTTTTCTCCCAAAAGAATACACACAAACACTGGATTTGAAAAAAAAAAAATTGTAAAAACACAAATAAGGATTGATTTGATTTAGACATGATATTTTTCAGTTTAACATCATCAAAAAGGCAGTTTCTGTCTCTTACTGGCGGTTTAAATAAAAGCGAATTCCACTGAAAATGTTATTTGCTCCTTTAGACGGGAGTGTCAAGCAGAATACATCTAAAAGAAAAATTACTAAGCAGATATCTGATTAAAAATAAATGAGAATGTCTCATGTTAATGATAACCTGAGGATCCAGTACATATAAGTTTAAAATACAAATGTTAAGAGCAAGACAACAGCATTCCCATGCTCATCCTATTTAATTAATTACAGATGAACTCCCCATGCTCATCCTATTTAATTAATTACAGATAAACTCCTCCTGCCTTTTGACTAAAGGAAGAGAACAGCCAGGACTCAGCACAGATCTCACAGCAACATAAAATTGGCACCAGTTGAAATTGCATCCCTTGGAGCCATCAGGTTGCACCTGTTGCATCCTTATGTGGCCGAACACCATAGACCACACAGGAAAACCCCAGATGGAAGGGACAACTCCTATGGAGGTGAGAAGGCAGTGTCAGTCCCTTTCTCATCCCACCCTCAGAGGAATGTATGCCTGGACATGAGATTTTCCATGCATGGTGCATGGAAATTCCAGTACTAAGTGACATTAAGCATCAGGTTTGCAAGTGCCACAGTGCCAAAGCTGGGCTCACTGCCTCCAGCCTGGGATATAGCACATTTCCCTTGATATGCCACCACTGCCCAGCAGGCACAGCCCTGCAGTGGCAGGGACCTGGCTCTGAGCCCAAGCAGTGCTTTTTGCCATGCTGGCTTACCCATCTCAGTGAGCAGCTGCCACTTTGGAACTGGGTAAGATGCAGCCTCACTCTCCAGTTATATGATCTTTTGCTTTTTGGTAACTTGACATTTTGGGAAAAATTGGTTTTTCAGCTGCAGACTATCTCTGCCTCTCATCTTCTCTGCCACATGACCCTGCTCTCTTTGCACAGGGTATAGGTTTCCAGTAATGTGAGTTCCTGCTGGGCTCCACAATAGCCTTTCCAGAAAATGTTAAAAATGTGCATTGCATTAAAAGGTGAATGAAGATGAGCCAACTGCTTCACTGCTAGCACGGCAAGGCAGAGTACCAGGGTGAGCAGGGCAGAGAGGAAATCCCGAAACAGAAGCAGTGAGTGTTGATCTGCCTGGTCTAGGAAGGGCCTGAAGGAAAGAGATGGTGACGGCAACTGCCATTGACATAAATCCGAATTTATCTGTGTAGGAGCATGTGTATTGGAGAGCCTGGGTAAGTATTTGCATGCCACAGGGCAAAGGCAGGCTTAGAGTGGGCTTCATTCCCTGTATTAGTGGTAGGACACACAACACCACAAATAACCCTTTGCATTTTTAAACCAAGACACTGTGGATACACCACTTCTTCCAATCGGTCCAGTATAGGCATTTAATAGGCTAAATGGTGTAATACATCTACAGGACATACATTAGTCGAGTATTATATACAGGTGGCATTTTACAAAATTAGAAAGAACTGAAATAGAGCAAAATCCAACAATGTCTTACTCCATAAAACATCCTTTCTGCACTACATGAAGTATTCTACAAGCTAGACTAGAAAAATATGACTGAATGTCTTTTTTTTTCTTTTTAGTTTCTACAAAGCTTTTAATCCAGAAAAAAATACAAAACAACTATTGAGTTTATTAGAGAGACAACACTTGCACACAGACAAAGTAAGTGGACATTCATAGACCTGCAAGTTGAATAAATAGGGCTTGTTTGTATAAAACAATTTCCTCTCTATCTTGCTCTCCTGTTTTAGGGCCTCTGGCCCATGTTCAGAAAAATAAAAATGGGAGGAGGAGTTTGGCTTTGCACAGTTGTTAAACTGAGGCCACACAGCTTTATGAGAAAGCGTTAGTTTGGAGTAATCATTTGCTTCAGACAAAATACTTCAGGGGAGAAATGCAAAAGAGGGAAAAGTAAAGAGAAGAGTACTGAGGCTGGAAGAAGGAAGCCTGGGATTTCTGTGTGGGCTGTGGCTTTACATACAAGAATGAAAAAAAGTAGTGATGTTTGTATGGCTTTTTTCAGGGTGTATGTAGAATTTTGTTTTTTCTTCGGGAAAATTATTTAGGGAAGTGCCATTGACTTCAGGTGGAAATAGGATAAGGGCCATCCAGAGCAGGAAGGGAGGGAGTGTCTGAAAGCAGATAGAGAGCACATAAAATTGGGGGAAGTGTTTCAAACAACTGTTTTTCCTTTTATAAAGCAAAAAGCAAAATAAGTGATAGGTCTAACGTCATTCCTCACGGAGCTGGGCAGATGTAGATTGGAAGGAAGTCACACAGCTAAAAATATGTCGTCACCGTTGTTGTTTTCTCCCCAGAGCTTTATAAAACCTCTTGGTGGTTGATACAAAAGCAGCGTTTAAAGAACACCTCCCATCAGCCTGGCTGCCTCGTCAGCACAGGTCTCCTCCTGCCACAGTGGGTCTGAGCTGGGGAGCCCCCCTCACTGCTCCAGTGCTACTCCAGCATGTAGCTTGAGCTTGTTTTTGTTTCATTGGCTCTACCAGAAAACTGTCACCAGTGAAGGGGGGGATGGGGACAGCAGCCAGATTTAGGAGGTACTCTTGAAACCTTCAGTTACTCTGGTGAAATTCAGTGCTCTGACCAGAATCCTATTTACTCAACAAAATAATTCTGTGACAGTGTAGGCAGAAAAGTCTACATCAAAAAGGCAAAACAGATTGTTATATAGGTTGAGAGAGCAAAGTTTAACTTAAGTATCACATTATACTGTACTACACTGCTTAAAAAAAGGTCCTAGATCCCAAACAGCTCAAATAACAAGCTATAGTTTTGTACATAAATTAATGTTGCTTTGAAGTAAAATAGTCTCTTTCCTTTGTATTAAACATTCATTGCACAGAATTCTTTGTAAGTAAATATATTAAATTTGGTTGCTAAGAAGGTATAAATTTATTAACACATCGGCCAGTAAATTTTATTAACCATCACACAATTAAAAGTTGCTGTTAGAGAAAATTATTACTGGAGAAAAGAAAGCACTTGGAAGTCAACTTAGAACTTAATGCTGGAAGAAATCCTGTTATTTCATTCTACCTACAGCAAGAGGCTTCTTCCGGATGCAACATTAATTGGAAGTACAAACCCCATCCAGCCCTGCAGAGATGGAGAAAGCCAACTTCACAGCTTACAGGACACTCACAGCTGAGAGAGTCAAACTCCTTTGAGTACACGCACTATCTACCCTCACCAGCACTATCCAAAAGATGCTGGGCTGAGATAGGTGCTTCTCCTGGGATAGCAGGAGGGAGTCTCTTGGAGGTCCCTGTGCAGGAAGGGGCTCACCCCTATCAAAATGACCCCCAAATTCCAAAGGAAAATCCACTGGAGACCCAAGGTGTCCAGAGACAGCCTGTCCCACCATAAGCTCTCCAGGAGGTGACCACGCATCCAAAGCCGAGGTGTCCAAAAGGGCACCCCTGGGCACACCTGCTCCTGCCAGCAATGGCACTTGGGCAGGAGGAAGGCAGGTGTTTGTCCCACCACCATGGCTCTTCTCCATCTCCTCCTACTGCAGGTGGCTCAGGGGGAAACTTGAAGCCAGGCAAAATGGAGGACAGGTTTGGGATATACTCCTGCCACCAACCCTCTATCATCACCCAGCTTGGGCTGAGGGAGGAACAGCTGTGCCTCTGCACTTACGTTATACACCGAACATACCAAAGAAGAAATGTCACAACAATTTCTATTAACAAGGTGGGACAAAACCAGCCCTGGGAGTGGCAGGAACCATCTCATTGGCTTTAAGGGAGGGAAGTGCACCCCACACTACAGCTGGACCTGGCCTGAGGAGTGGATGAACAGCACGATCCACCCAACCAAGCCCACCACAGACAGCCCCACTCCAAAAACACCAGCAACTAGCTCAACACTTCATCAAAGTACAGCAAGAAAGCGCTTCCAGAGGGCATCAGCCTTGGTGAAAAGGCAGCTAAGGAAAGGCTGGTCCATCCAAATTTGCACAGGTTAGCCAAAGGGAGAGAACTGCTCTGGGCTGCCCTGAGGCAGCAGCCTGGAGGCAAACCTTGCCCTTGCGTCTCTATACAAAAGTTACAAAATCAACTGGTGACATTATATTACATCTATTGTCTGTAATATCACAGTGCTAGTTTTAAATGGCTAAAAAAAAAGAAAGTTTTTAGATTTAAGACATCCCTCCTGTAGAAACACAACCCCTTTGTCTCACTGTTGATACCTGAAAGCAGCCTTTCTTGAAAAAGATAAAACCAATGAAGTGCGCTAATTGAAATTAGGAGCATCTTTTCCTTGACAGTCTCATATTTCTTAATACATTCCACTGTTTCCCAAGGGAAAATTAAACAAATAATATGAATCCCAGCCTGAAAGTCAAAATGTTAAAAGAACAGTTCTAAAGCCCAGACGCTTCTTACCAGGTCCTAACTAAATAAAACCCTTGCAGATTTAAATACAAATTACTTTGACATGTCTTCAGAGTGTGTTAGCTTTCCAAAAACATTCACAATGAAGTTTCACTTCTGAGGCCATGGAGTTTCTACTCATCCTCTTCAGTTCTGCTTTCCAGAATATCTGTACTGTCTTCCACTGCTTGAGCTGCGTGTGCTAAAGTATCTGCAAAGAAACAGCTCATCAGTATTTATTTCCCCACATAGGTACAACCTTTCTTTGATTCCCTGCTCCATCTGGCAGTTAATCCATTAAGGGTGATACAACTGATACAAGCAATTTTCTCTGCTTGCAGAGAACCAGTAGTTAAAACATGGAGTAGGCAACTCTGAGTGCATCACAGTCTGACTTTACAGAGAACTTCAGACCTCAGGTCAGATATTAGTGAGATGAGGTGATCTCTATGGACAGCCACTGCCATGGGAAGGCTACCTGCTGTCTAGAATCTGCTCAAACTGTCATAATGAGTCTAATGTCAAGGCAGAAAAACAACACAGAGGCCATGATATGCAGCCTGGAGTCAGGAAATAGATTCGGCTCATATTTCTTCTTGAATGACCAAACCCTGTGGTTGTCACTACCCAGAAACACCAACTGAAATAGCAGGTGATTTTATACTTCAAGACCATTTGTCATCATCCTTTTGAAGGGAAGGGAAGGTGCCTTTTGCACCATATCCTGGCTGCTGTGTCTGGGTTTTCAGGTGGCAATCACTGGTACACTGAAATGGAAATTGGGTCACTTTTTAAGGAAAAGGATAGCACTGAGATGACAAAAAAAAAAGGAAATAAATAGACCAGTTCCACACTGGAACATTACAATCCAACAAACTCTTATCTTAAGCTGTATTTACCCCACTGCTAATTAGCTATTAGCTATTGACACTGCTAATTATAGCTACATATTTGTGAACTCCTAGTGCACTAACACACTGCTGAGACACCATGATGTTTTGGAAATATGCAGCTGTTAAACATGTTGCTTCTAGGATAGGAGATAGGGAGGTAGATACGTGCTAATGACCAGGATTCCTGCTTCTGAGGGTGAACTGCTAATGTGCAGTGAACTAACTGTCTGTTGACCATGCAAGTGGCTGATGTGGATGAAAACACCACATGCTTAAAAGCTACAAGGAAATTTTCAGTACACAGGACTCATTCACCAGTGCAGTTGTTTCCAGGCATCCCCAAGAACCTACAGTTCTTTGGTAAACTGTTAACTTCAGTGCATGGAATGGTCTGAAACAGCTATTTTCCTATGGGGAAAAAGGATGAAGATTACTCATTCAGACCTTCCAGATCCATCTGCTGCTGCTGCTGCTGCTGCTGCTGCTGGACACAGACTCTTTGATCACCATGAAGACCCTTGTCCTCAGCTGACTTCAGGTCCTCAGGAGGCCAGCGCAGCTCTCCACTCTCCACCTCTCCAGACTCAGTTGGCTCCACCACAATCGAAGGCAGTCTTTTGGACAGCTTGGGGTACTTCTCACGTGAGTCTGGGAAGGCCTGGTAAGACATTTGGGGACATGTACATCAAAACCTTGCACAGGGAAGCATATTCAGAGGAAGCAGAGCACATGCTTTCTACATTTGACATGCACTCACATGTCCATTACAAAATCCTCTTCAAACTGGTGCAGGGAAGCATCCCTGCATATGGAAGATTTCCTTGCCAGCCAAGCATGGATGCAGAGGGGCTACAGGTCTCAGAATGCTCTCCCCTGCACATGCTGACCCTTCCTGAGCAAAGAACTCACTGTGCCTGCTGGTGTGTCAAGGGGACAATTGTCTTGTGTGATCTGACATGAAAAGTAAAAATGGAGACCTAGGAGACAAAATTTGTTATGCTGCCAAACACTCATGTTTCAGTTCTGATGGGGTTTTAGGACACAAAAATCATTGCTGTAACGCTAATCTAAATGGCTGCTGTCCTTTTACTCTAATACAATATTCATGTCTTCTTGCAGTGACAGTTTATTAAGAAGATACCATTCTGCAGAGCTACTTTCTATAATGTGAAACACAATTTTATGACACATTCATGCAAAACAGGTAGCCCTAGAGATCACCTTTACACAGAGGATGATGTCAGCTATTTTCAATTGTCACGTAGAAGCTGCAGGTCAAATATTAAGCAGTGGTTAGAGCTTGAAGCTGAACTAGGTCTTTTTAGTGAAGGATAGTGTAACACATAAAAGTGCTTTCCTCTTTTCAACATCTCTTAAATCTCTCAGAGTACTTTGTTTTGAATTGTCTTTTTCCCTTTTTTTTTTTTTTTTGAGGAAGCTCCTCCAGGACATTACCATAAGAAACTGTTGTTGTTTCACTGAAACCTTATCTCTTGAATTCTCAAACTTCTGTATACCTCCACTAACAAGCTGCCCATCTCCCAGTGCTAGCCAAGTTTTATTTTTATTTAATTTATTTATAACAATAAAAGCAAGAGACATGCTAGGGGACTGAACTAGCAGTTGAGAGCAAGAATAATCCCAGTGTAACTTCAGATGCTGCCACAGGTTTGCTGTGTGTGGGTGGGAACAACTCCCCACACATTTGCCACATGTTCACCACTGAATCAGGGTCTCTGGTAGACCAAACACTGCTGGTTTTGTGAGCCATTCTCAGCACAGTGCCTTCTTTGAGCACAGGCAGAAACATGCATATATTCCCTAACCACTGTAAGAGTGGGCACATACTCCAGGACACTGACAGGGAATTGGGGGTGTCACAACCTACTATAGGTGTTTGCTCCGTGGTTTTTGAAACCTTCCTTCATCTCAGCAGCTGCACTCTTGAAGAGCTTAGTTTTAGGGTTTAGTTGTCCCACTTGGCATCAGAGCTGGCATGGGAAGGCAAGCCCTTGGGAAGGGCTGTACATCTAGAAAGCAAAGTGAATCACTGAAGGTAAATCTTTCTGATGCCCTCCTAAGCTGCACCCACAGGGTGTAACTCGTCCTGACCAAGTAACATTGCTCATGCTACCTATCAAAAAAGTTCCTCCCAACTTCCCATTACATAGCCTCCGCCTAAGTTGCTTATAATTTGGAAAGACATTTCCATGTCAGCTGTTTTGACTGTGAGGAATTTTTAAGAAGTGGCTAATACAATCCTGCTATTTCCAAATATGAGACAAGGTAAGATCTCCTTATCCAGGACAGGTCTGCAGATGCTCCTGAGCAGCAGTGCCACCCTCTGCAGATCCATGGTGGAGCCCAGCTCCCTGAGCCTCACAGCTCAGCTGGAAGAAAATAGCCATAAAATTGTGGGCAAATTGCTGTATTTCCTCCCAGCTGCACACACAGGTGACAGTGACCTCTTCCCCCTGCTGTGCAGCCTGCTGAGGTGGCAGAGGGCTGCACGAAGCCACCCCCTCCCCATACATGCTGGTAACCCCTGGATCCAATATAACAAAAATTCTGCTTTTATATCTGTTTTCTGAAACCCAAGGAAAGATCTAAAAATGTGCTGAAAGCCAATTTTTACAGCTGCAACAAAATTTAGGAAAGGCACCTGTACGGTCTCAGCTCAACTATTTTTCTTTGTGCCATTTTCATATGGTCTTTTCTCACACCAATCATACAATGTTTTTTTCCACCAGAGCCCAGTATTTACCATGTTCCTCCAGGAATGAGTCAGGACCGGCAGGAAGCAGAGCTGCCTGTCGGGCCTCGCTGTGTTTTTCTGAGGAAGCTGGAGTGTGTGACGAGTGGGCAGAAGACTGCAGGAAGAGAAGGACCAGTCTCCTGGACAAAGTGCTTGGAAGTTGCTCAAAGAAACCTAGTTTTCCCTGAATGAGTCACTGACTTTCTGCTACATCTCATTTCTATTTGGGTTTTTTTTGCCTCAGGAGGCCATTACTAAAATGCGGATGGTAGCACCTTCTTCTAGAGATGAAAGGTAAAGGAACTGGGGAAAAACTCTGGAGCATATGATCAGAGAACCAGAGACACCATAAAACAGCCCTGAATACATAGGTGGAGCTGGAGCTGGGACAGAGTTTGGGCAGTGTACACTAGCACAACATGGAAAACCTGAAACTTGGTGAAAAAGAGGAAAGAGAATATTGAAAATGTGCTCGTTGAGTGAGCAGCATCTATCCTGCGCAGTCACTGAGGCATAGGAAAGCACACGGAACTCTCTAATTGCACAAAGCCTTCCATTACATGCACAAATGATCCAAAAGGAATTTGCAAATTTCAGTTCTGACTTCCTTGGCTTGCGATGCTTGATTTTCACTTGGAATAGGTTGCTCCTAGAGTAGCTTTCTGAGTCTGCTTTCAAGGTTACGCCTTGTGTTGAGAAGCAACTCAAGTCCACCAGCACACATTTAGACAGTTTGTCCCTAGTAGTAACAGAATCGTGAGCACAACCACAAACTGGGAGGAGGGGGCTATCACAAGAAGGACTTGGGACATCGTGCTCCCTCCTGCTGGAATGAGCACTGCAGGCAGGTACACAGGTGGCTGCCTGAGACTGCTAGGGACAGAAAACGCTCTTGCACCTGCCAGCAAATAGCCCTGACCAGTATTGCTACTATGATGCCACAACCATTTATGTGAATTACACAATCATTTCAAATGGTCTCCGTTCTAAAAAAGGAGCTCCCACGGAGCCTGAGGAAACTCGGCTTATTACAAGGGTGGCTGTAGAAAAGCTGTGGCACAATACTGGCTTCATGAATTCATTGCGCAACAGTTGCTCAGATCTGAACTCTGGGTGACAAATAGCCTCTTTCCTTGTATCCCTGCAAGATCCAGATATGGTTGACACCTGGCACCTCATAAAACACACTTGCCGAACTCTTAACATTTAATATTAAAACCTAAGCAGGATCAAACATGTATTTCAGGACTTGTTCTTCTGGCAGCTGCGCTCTACAATTCAACATCTACCGGTATGACAGTTATTGGTTGCATGAAATTGCTTCTGATAAGCACCTCTGGATACTTTCCAGTTCTACTAAAGTTACCTGGCTTGAAGAGCCTCCTTCTTCCTCAGGAGTCTGGCTGAGTGTGAATTCCTCCATCACCGGTTCTCGTGTGTTCATCACCTCTGTCATGCTGTGAATACCAAAACAGAATGAGAAACCACAGCTCTGAACTTTGGTCCCACAGTTAACTGGCTTTTCTTATCAGTTAAAATAATTGTGTTACAGACTCTCCTTCCAAAACAGTCTACCAAGAAGTGTTTCCTTGGCTAACTGCTACTGCTGCATGTTGTGATTCTGAGCAGGGCACCAGCCCCAGCTGCCCACTGGAACAGCAGATAGGATCCCCACAGAGTCAAAGAGTCATCAGCCGGAAAATGGGAGACCTCTGATGTTATCAGCAACCAGTTTATTACCGATGCATGAGCTCAGATGTTGCATCTGTTGACCAAAAAAAGTTACCGGTGGGAATTATCAGCCTTGAATTAAATTCTTGTTCTGATTCTTCGTAGTGTCTTCAATATTTGCTCTTCCCAGATGTCTCTTCCGTTTAGCCATCACTTCTTTTTAAACTGGTAATTCCAGTCATACCAGCTTACATTAGACACCAGTATTGGTGTTTAAGGACCAGATTTTCAGTAGTCTTTACTTGGCTGAGTGTTCAGTGAGGTGTTGAGTGGGATTTTCAAATGTATCAGGGAATGTTTGGCACCTAAATCTCATTTAAATCAGGGACTTAGGAACCCAAGCTGCTTATGTGCCCATTAAGCACCCCCTGTGCCATTTTGCACCCAAGGCACTACAGTGCTGGCCCTTGAGCTCACCTTGTCCTGATGATTGCGTTGCAGACTCCAGAGCAGAGGGATCAGAGCCGGCTACAGCCCTTGCTGCAGGGAGCTCAGCCCAGCCCATGGCTGGGCAGTGGCATGTCTCTATGGCATTAGGATTTTCCTCACATTTGCAATTTATAAATGCAGCATTCTACTGAAAAATTTGAGGATGCTCGAGAACATCAGTACTCATATTAACTGTGTAAGAGCAAACAGAGCCTGACCCACTCCGACCTAGAGACTGAAAAGGCCACGTTCATTTTAAATGTGAACACATCAGCCCTGGATAGATTTGGCACTGGGCTTTGACTCTCTTTTGCTGGCATTCATCAGGTAGAGCAGTTAGTGGCTGCTGGAGCCTCCTGCAGCAGCAGAATGTAGGCATCATCAATTACACCGCCCTGCCACCTGCCACAGCAAACACCCCTTTAGGCACGACTAAATGCTGCCATTAATTCTGGTCCCGCTTCACACACAAAAGCCTTCTTTGTAAAGGCTGCTCCTACTGAGAAATGCCAACTAAAACATCTTAAGGATAACTTGTTTCAGGCTTACATTACCAATTACCCCACAAAACTAAATTTTACAATATCTGCAATTACTACAAAACCCTTCACAATGACTTTAATTAGCTGTAGCACAGAGCAGCATGATAACGCTGAGACTTTTACTCCCACTGCACCAGATTTAAAAAAAGAGCACAGCAGACCCAGAAGACACTTGAGCTCAGCTGTGGAACAGGAACCAATCCCATAAGCACCCATCAGTTTAGGATAAAGCCCTGAAGTGACAGCCTTGGACCCAACCAACACTGCATTAATCCACACACTTCCTGGTACAAACACAACAGAAGAGCAGAACTAGGGCCTGAAACTTTGCACAAGGCTGAACCAAACCCCTGATGTGGACATCCCCCAGCTTACACAGCCTGTATCCTCCCACAAACACGGCACAGTAGAAGAGCAATAGATTCTGCCTGCTAGGAAGAGAGTTTTGACTCCCTGCCCTTGCTTGGACCTGTACCACTCCCTAGGGACACCACAAACCACCTACTCAGGAAAATACCTAGATTTTTCTGGACACATGCTTTTATTCCTGCAGCATCCAGTAGGCCATACCACTGGGCACCTGGGAACAACAGAACTGAGGGAGCAGTGATCTGGAAATGGGAGACCACTTCCCAGGACGGTGACTTTGGGCCCAGCTGTGCCAGCTGTTCCTGCCACCTGAGACAGCACTTAGAAGAATAGAGGTATGCCCTTTAACCAAAAGGAGGGTAGCACTCCCTCTGATACCTCCTCCCTCTGATCACCCCTGGTGCTCATGACATTCTTGCCTTTTTCCCCCTTCTGGTCCTGGTCTCTTCCTTGGACCCAGAAGGACCCTATTGCATCCCTCCTGCTGCTGCTCCAGTGTTGCCTCTCTGAATCACCATGCTAGGCAATAGCAGAACCATGCTCTCCCAGCTCAGTTCTTTTGGAAGAGTTGGTCTGGGGGGGCTTTCCCATCATGTGCTGGCCAGGCCCAGCTGTGAGCCTGGAGGAGTACTGGGACCACCACTTTGACCATGTCCAAGATGAACATCTTTCTTTTGGCATCCTTTTTGGGGTTCAGTGCCTCGTCTACAGCTGTTCTGGATTGCAGGAAAAGGGAAATGAGAAAGTAGGTGTCTAGATGGAAATAATCTGAACCCTAGCCTTTATGGAGGGCTAGTATTTTTGAAGTCTTTGTCTTGGCAACCACAGATCAGATGTGGCCCGCTGCTGTGTGTCCTGGGGGATGGTCCCTGCTGGTTGGTTCAGTAGCAGACTCCTGCAGTCACTCGTAGCTGACTGGTTTATTTTAGCAGCCTTTCAATACAGAGCAAGTGTTCAAAATATTTCTCTGACCTTGTTCCGTGGGACATTAGAGATATACATCCACGCATGCGCTGTCAAACGTGTCATATGAGCTCCAAGATGTTGTTAAGACCTCACGAAATTCTATTATTGAGCAACAACAGGCTCCGTGCTTCCCTAAGACCACATTATACCCTGCAGATTATTTCTAAATGACAAAGACAAACGATTCAGGCTAGAAAAATGGTGATGGTCCTGCCAGTGTTACAGCAGATGCCTCAGTGAATCAGCTCCCAAGCTGTTGAAGCCAGGCCGTTTCACAAAGTCTGTGCAACTTAAGGCTTTGATTGAATAGAACGGCAGAAGTGATTGTACTTGATGTGTTTCAGAAAAGAACACGGGGCCATGCAATTGGCAAAATAATTAGGCTTTAACTGGAATAATTGTTCCCAGTCTCCACTTAGAGACAGTAAAGGAAAGCAAAAGAATCTATATGGGCAAATAGTGATGCTTCCAACAAGCTTAGCTAGGTCTTTAACACTAAAAATAACTAGATGCAAAATAATTGAGAATGCCACTGCAAATCTGTTTACCTGAAACTTCACAATCACCTGTAGGACACCACTGAATTGTTTATAAAGTCACATAATCTGAAAAAGGAGCTTGGTGATGCTGCTTAGGGCTTTTTAAAATGTTATATGGTTTACATGCAGGAGAATATTTTACTTTTCTGCTAGTTTTGATGGAAAAATATTACTCCATTTTTAGTGCTGCTTTTATGTGAGATGTGGAAACATACAACAGAAGAGTGGCTGATACAAACAATTATAATAACTACAGCTCTAACATTTGGTCTTACATTAATTTTATATACGATAGATGCTGGTATCACCAATGACATACAGTAGCCATAGTGATGCAAAATAAGGCAATAAATAGCATTTACAAACAAAGAATAAATTCTGTTCTGGTGGATGAATCATCCACTCTGAACCTTAAAATTCTTGTGGCAGCGAATTACTAGATACATTACTTCCCCTAGGTTTAATTAAGCACAAATATACCAATTAGGGGGAAAAAATAAGACAAAATCTGCTCTTGCATTTCTGTGAGAAAACTACATTTAGAGAAGATTATCTTAAATGCAAGTGCTACAGTTGCAGACCCACACTACACTAGTCTTTTCCCAGAGGCATGGAGGAAATGCACAGCTCACTTTCTCCTGCTCATGATGGTACTAACAAAGTCAGTAAAATACGGAACAATATATAGGCTGACAAGTGCTAAATCACCTCCCATGAAAAAGTGCTCATTTTTATTTTAGGTTTTGAACAGAGGGCAAAACTGACCTGTGAAAGTCCTGGGGGCAAAGAAGTATTTGAATGAAGGCCAGCTTCAGGACTCAAAATGTGCAGCACTTACGTGGCTATGGAAAATAGGCATTTTGTGTGATGCAAGCAAAGATTTCCTTAAGGAGACGGGCAAGAACACATTTTATGGGACAAGCTGAGCCATAGTGAGGAAGACCTGTTACCTGAAGCAAGGATCAGTCTGGAGGATTCTCAGACATGCACTAAACTGAGGTCTGATCCTGGCTAAAGCATGAGGCTCTGTAAAGGATAAACGGCAAGTACAAAGCAATGACAGAAGAGAGCACTTTACCTTCAATCACATCAATGAATGTCACTTCCAAAAACTGTCCTTGCTGCAGGCGGTCGTCGTTGATGAAGTGTCGTGCAAACTGTCAAATCCTGGAAGTGCCTGAAAGAGACAATACAACAGAGTCAGAGCTTGTGACCAAAGGGACAACGCTGGCTGGAGCTGGTGTGAAAGAGTAGTATGAAAGCTTGCTGCAGAAACCCCTACTGTTAAGGTCTGTATCATTTTCTATGCAATACGGGATTTGATCTCAAGCTCAGAGAGCACCTTACGAATTACTAAGTCAATTAATGTCCCAAACCACTCAGAGCTCTTAGCTAAAATACCCAGCAACCTGACTCTTTTTGTGATGCTAAACCTTAATCCTTACTGTGTTACACAAAAACACAAACTGGGACACTGAAACTCTCCCATACAGAAATTTTAATGATAGTTGGGAACTCGGAAAATAAAAATGTATTCCCTTATCTGGCAGAATCAGTTTGTTTTAGTGAGACACAGTTCAAAACATCAAAGAATGAGACTCCTGCTTAAGAAGCAACTGGCCAAGACAAAAAGAAGCAACATATGCTGAAAGAAGGATATGTTAAGATTACATTATTGCATGGTTCTTTCAGACATCACGGGAGAAGTGATTTTTGCATAGGTCTACTCCAATTTGAAGGTAATACTTTGACTGGTATCAGGACAGGGAGCCTGCTGAGCAGAGGTGAGGATCCCACCATTTCAAACTGTGAATCACTGATTTCTGATGACTTCTCTGTCAGAAAGCCTTAGCTGAAAAGCTTGAGGAGTTACAGTGCTGAAATATAGTCAGTATCTTGGCCAGAGATGATTTTCTGAGAAATTTGTTTAGCCCTGCAGCTTTCCAAATATATATTCATGCCAACCACAGCTATTTCCTTGGATGGGAAAAAGGTGTTTTCAGTAAAGTGAATGGCACTGGTGTATATATTTTATATCCTCCAGTGGTTTGGATTCCAGCCCAAATGATTAAACAAATCTACCTGCTCTGGAAGCCTATCAAGATTTATAACACTGAATTAACTGCACACTGATTTTATTCAAAAACAGTGACAGACAAAAAATTGGGCACTGCATTCTAGAGTTTCTTCTCATGTCACAGGCCATGCTTATTGCAGATTAGGGAAGCAGGAAATCACTTCTCCATCCCTAGGATTAAATTCAGAAGGTTTAATTCTTGTCTGGCAATTTTCCTCCTTAACCAACGACCAAACCAACTTCAGAGAGGCTAATGTTTTGTCCCTTAAAAATTTATGACTACACTCAATGCTAGTCTTTTATGAAAATGAGACAGCATCCGATACTGTGTTATCCAATACTCTGGGAAGAAGATTTTTATCCCAGTACCCATTACAAAACTGCTGTTATCAGACCTATGAAAATTCAGCACAAATTTGTCTAATCAACGTCTCCTTCAGAAAAGAATGGATGCAATAAGAACAACTATTAAACTGAGTCACCTGTCAATGAGACAAAAGGGTGTAAGAGATAACGAACCGGGCACCACATGGCCACTGGTTGGAATCCAAACCAGGCCACTTGCTATTTAGAGGCATCTTCAGATGTCTGGTTAGTAGTATGTAAGGATCCATGAGGTACTGAATGAAGTAAACCCACATCTACTGCTTTCCAGTCACAGCAAAGGACTTCTGGACTGAACTGACCCAAGCCCAAACCCCTTTCCAGAGTTTTGGGCAACTCTGTCCTATGGTGCATGCCATGTTAGAGAAGGGACGTCAGCCCCTGGTGCTCAGACACTTGAAAGCTGTTAATAAAAGAAAATCAATTCAGGACTGCAGCATAAAAGAACTCCCTTCTCCCAGCCCCATAGGCATATGTAAAAATAGAGAAACTTCTTCTCAGACAAGATTGTTGTGGTGCTTATTGTTTCCAGTATACAGAACTACCAGAATGCATTCACTCTCTGAAGAGAAAATACTCACTTTACCTACATAATAGATGTGATTACCTTCTTTGGCTGACACTAGCGGAAACATAAACTAATACCCTTCCTTCTGTGATACTGCTTAATCTTTTAAAACAAGGCACAGCTACTGAGACCATACAATGAATTTTACTGCAATGGAAACTATTTGGAAACTACTCAGTTAAAGCCTGTCTTTGCTTATCTCTTCTTGTGCCTTTTTACTTTTATCCACCTCTGCTGCTTTACAGCCTGGAGCCCATTTGCTCAATGTACCCTCTCCCAAGCTACCCACCTTCTGCCACCAAATTAATTTGCCCTCCTTTGCCACAGCTTGATAACCAGCTTCTTCTCTGGCTCCAAGAGTATCAACACAGTTGTCCTGCAATTAACTGTGACCAAGTCAAGTCTCAAGTCTCAGAGACCAGTGACATTGCCTGGCCATCCCTCCTCTGGGCTTGCAGGGCCTTGCTACACCTGCCAGCAAAGAACAATTTAGAGACTACTCCAATGAGCTGGTCATGTCTTGCCTCTTTGGAAGCCATAGCACCAAGCAAGGGAATCGTAAGGGAACTGTTTTCACCAGTGAGACCAAGCAACATTTCAGTGGCAGCCCTTTTCCCCAGACCAAGGGCCCTCAGCCCACACAAAAGGATGGATTCCCACCCCTGGTGCTTGGTGTGGATCACAAGCCCAGGCACCAAAAGGTGCTCTCTGGGTTTCTCTCCCACTTTGGAAATCATATTGCATGTTTGGAGCTTCTACAGTCCAAGGACATAATTTGTCCCAGTGGCATGGTTTTACCACTCCAGTAGGACAACTGGTAATGGGAAGCAGAAATGGGATGCTGGGCAGCAGTTCTGGCCAGCTGTGTGGGAAACCCAGCCTCCTCAGCTGTGTCTGTCCTTGCCATACAGGGAAAGGACTCCACCATGCAGAGCAGCAGAGGCCTCTTCCTGGGATAAATCCACTGTGAATTGCAAACTAGATGTTTTTAAGGCAAAAGGCTTCATTGGGCAAAACAGAAATAGGAACTAGCCACGGGTTGTAATTACAGCAGCCCATAGATTGCCCACTTGATAAAGGAGCATGTTCCAGAGTCTCTGAGCTCCAAACCCTTCCCCAGCAGGCAGCAGCACCTCCAAAATCAGAGCACTTTTATTTTGACATGCGGAATCTGATCTCACAACTTAGGCCTTGTTATGAGATTTCTCCTTCACTGAAAGTGTCACCTCTTCTCCCCAAGCTGCCCCAGTGTTGGAGACAACCTGGTGGCAGAGAGACATGACCTCAGGGTACCAGAGCTGCTGCTACATTAGCAGGAACTGCAGGACAGCCTCTTCACCTCCCAGGCTTCCCAAATTAATCATTCTCCCACTGAACACTCATGTAAATATTATGGTAACAGCCCAACAATACCACATTGAAGGTGCACTTTCTAAAAAATAAATGTAGATAGGAGACAGAAATTGACCTTGAACCACATTTCCACTTGCAAATCTATCATTTTCCTGGCATGACAGAAACAGAAGCCCTCCCCTCCTTATTTCAATGGACAATCCCAAGGGCTTTACCAGCCCTGTACTTTAATTGTGCTGGATAGACACCCACCACATGGCTCTGCTGGCTAAGCCTCTCGCACAGGAGCACCACAAAGACGGAGCTCCCACACAATCACGGCACATACGCAATTCCCACTGATTTCAGATACCACTCAAAACAACCTGGGAGTTCAGCCTTGGGCATCCGGGCCCCCCCACCTCACCCCACCACAGCCTCTGGATAAATACAAACTTTTCTTCATTCAAGGAGTCGAGTCTTTGTATGTGCTACAAAAAGAAGCCACGGCTATTGATTACAAGGAAAATTGGGACAGGGCATGCATAAGAATGGCGTTAGGCGGGAGAAGCAATGGTCTACTGCTTGCATTTGGCAGAGTGGAAAATTTCCATGGGTCACTGTAAACCCTGCTCAGCAAGTCCCAATAAACAAACAGGTCCAAGGTTTTTCCACCCAGAAGAAGAAAGGGTGCCTTATTTGGGCCACTCCGCTGCTGCAGCTGATCAGGCTATCAGTTCAGCCAGGGTAGATCTAGGGCAAAGCTACAGTTGCGGTGGTGCATGAAGCCATGAAGGGGCTGCTCACATGGCACAAGAAGGTGCATGTCCCTCCAAGGAAATGTCAGTCAGCGTTCTCAAGGTCCAGGTGCTTCTGTGGGTCTAACTTTTCTATGTCTCAGACTTCTGCTAGTGTCCTAAGAGGATAGAAGACCCACACCGGTGGCCTGGGTCATCCACAGGTAGGATTTTGCCCAGTACCACTGCCAAGGGTGGGGCAATAGCTTCAGCATCTTGGCACAACCCAAAATAAGCACTTACCTCAGGAATACCCTGCAGCCTCCAGTTTCCGTGACTGCTACTGAGCTCAGCTTTCAGACAATGCAGATAGGAACCTGGAGAGGGCCTTTGTTTCCCCTGGTGGCACATTTGTAATGGATGCACTTTATGACATGTTGTGGATTCCATGGGACTAGCAAAATGTAAATCATCGCATGGACCACAGAAGATAAATGCATGAACTCCTATTTAAACCTCCCACTTCTTTTTGGATGCAAATCTCTTCCCTAAGCAACTGCGAAAAGTGCGATATGTGTCAGAGTCTAGAGATTAGAGATCTGTTCTGTTCCCTCATTTCAGAAGCTCTTGTCTTCGGCCACCCACGCAGTACTTGAGTTCTGCTCTCCGCAGGCCAAAGCTGCCTTCCTCTCCTCGGCAGCGTGTGCTCCGCAGAAGATGCCGATCTCTCTCAGGAAGCAGCACTATGAAATGACTCTTGAAGTGGAGGAGCAGGCATTTCAGCATGAGACACAGCACGTAGTTTGGGAGAGCGAAAAAGGGTAGGAGGCTGCTATTTCCAGACCATGCTGCCTCTCACCACTAACTTCATGGTGAGCTGCAGTTTTTACTGTTCCAGCTCCAAATAATTTACTGGGGTAAATATGACCCTGGGAAATTTCTCAAACACTCATCTATGGACTACCAACACTACAAAACACAGGCTTGCAAAGGGCCAGTATTGGCAGATCCCTCTAACTCAGCCTTCTTGACTCCTGGTGTTGCACAGTGAGGCATCAGAGAGCCGCTGTTCCTCTTATGTTCCCAGCTCTTGCAGTGCCATGACTACACACAAACCTCAACTTCCATTTTGCTGTAGTGTCCAAGTTTCTACTGGCTCTCTTGGCAAAAAGGAGTTAAAAACTTGATTCATAAAGGGTCAGAGAAGAACTAAAAGGAACTAAAATGTGCCTGTGCTTAACTATCACAGTTTTTAAAGCAACGTGAGGATTTGGGGGATGGTTCAACTCAAAGCTTTCTCAAATGGTATTTGCAATGCTGCTTGCTATGGGTGCTTCCTTGGCGGATTCTTCTTTTTTCCTTTTCTTTTTTTCCTGGTTGCTTTAAGGAAGCTCATTTATATCAGCTCTTTGATCTCAGCACTAAACTACCTGACTTTCCTCATGGAAGATGCCACAAGGGATAGGTATGGCAGGGGAGGAGAAGGGGGGCACCCAGCCAGGATGCTTGGAAATGGGGAAAAGGAGCAGACAGCCAGGAAGCATGTGTAGAGCAGTGGAGGGAGGAAGA
This sequence comes from Neodrepanis coruscans, assembly GCA_013400695.1. Taxonomy (NCBI): domain Eukaryota; kingdom Metazoa; phylum Chordata; class Aves; order Passeriformes; family Philepittidae; genus Neodrepanis; species Neodrepanis coruscans. The sequence continues at coordinate 43,079 of VYZS01027393.1, read as the reverse complement.
AGCAGAGCAGATGGGAAGAATGACTAAGCCAGCTCCTCTGAATGCTGGTAGACCTCGATATCATGGAAATCTCCACAGAGATTTCTCCACACATGGAACCAAGTGCCAAGAGAAAGTTTGGATTTATTTTTTAATATGAGATTCAGCAACTAATTGATGTGAGAGGACCTCATTAAGAAAACAGCTCCATCGAAATTAGAGATAAGCCTCAACAAGCTGTTAAATGTTTTTAGAGGTATCTCTTCTGGTACTTGCTGTGCAAATACTCTCTCATCTGAGAACTTGCTTTTGGAATTGGAAATGCCTGTGCTGAGCAGAGTGATGCTGGCTCTGCTCACACAGTGAACCTTGTGCTGGCTTTAATTTCTCAAAACAATCTTATGAAGCTGGCACCTTACTAACTACTGTATTATTCCTTATAACTCAGAGGAATTGTTACTAAAGAGTCTCAGAAAGAAATGTTTTTGCTTCTGGGATCTTGTCTGAAAGATGACGATTCTCTTATCCCTCACATTTCACACCACAATTGTCCCTAACCTTGCAGCACCTGTGGGAATTGGCAACAGATGAAAATTGGCTTTCTGTGCTTCTTTCTACTATTCCCTAGGTATTTCTGGATAGTCCTGAATTCATGACAATGTCCCACAAGCAGATGAGTAGGGAAAAAACATCTCAGAGCATCAACACAGAGTACATGATTCTTAGATTGAAATGTCATGGGAAATGGATTGGGAAATGTCTGTTGTCTTTCAGGCACTGTGAAAGAATACTCTAGGTAGTCTATCACTAGGGTCATTTCTAGGTAACAGAGTAGGATTGGAGGTTAGGTGCAGTCAGACAGAATCGTATTTACTCAAAAGATACATTAGTTGTTTCCTTGTAACTTTGGGGAAATTAGAAGATAGTGCTATCAGTGTTGTAACATGATACAATATCAAGTATTTAGTTGAGAATTTAGTAAATGAAGCAAAATTGTTAAGATTTAAAACAACAAGCAAACAAGAACCCACCAGACACTCCTAAGAGAACAAAGACAATGAACTGACTATTAATATTTCCCCTTGGCAATCAACAGCACAACCACAGGTGTCACAATATCACAACCTAACACCAAAAATGCAGCTGTTTTTCTCTCGGAATTAAAATTCTGCCACCTAAACTGAATTTCCAAGCATGGGAAGTTGCCCCAACCCAAGATGGAGGATATGAGAACACCGTGTCCTATCGCAGTAGGAATGGGCAAGATGGAGGACAAGGACAACACAGCTAAAAATAAAGAAATCATTAAAAAAAAAAAACCCACGGTAATTTTTTTTAATGAGTCATTAGCACTGAAAGCTGATAAGCATTAACAAGGCTATGAGTCTTCCTGCCAACCAATTAACATTCACCTTCTGGATCTAGAGGTTCCTAAATATTTGCACAGAGGCAGTTTATGCGTGTGCATATCAGAGACAGGATTCAGCTGAAAATCCAGACTGCATCTTATACAAGTTGCAGTGGTCTCAACAGAGGAGCTGGACTTGGACTATTTTCTCCTAGTCCTATGGAGACACAGACATTGTGAGGTAAAATGCTGTGAGATCAATCAGTAAACCCTGATGAGAGAAGGGGACTGTCCTGCTGGACCACAGCTTCTTCCAGCACTGGTACCTGTTTTGCAGAAGACTGGTCATGACCTCTCCAAACCATGAAGGAGAGCTGGTCCCAGCCTCTGTGGACTTGCAATCAAAGAGGGAGAAAGACTGAGACGAGATTTTAAGGACCTGTTGCCAACCTGTTGGTTGGTAGCTTTCCTAGGGTTTGCAATAAAGCCTTCCCTTGAAGACGGAAAAACCAGGAAATGGATTATTTTACAGAATTTTCTGGAAAATGCACACATTTGAGGAACAAAGGGAAGGGACATTGCTGAGGTAGATACTGATTTCCTTGAAGTATCAGCAGAGCTCTTCCTGCTTTGCATGACATAGGATCTCTCCCAGATCAAGGCTCTCTGACTGACCCCTCCAAAATAGATGTGCTTAAATGGGCTCAAATGCAGGGACATAATTTCAGAAGTGAGAGAGAAGGCACAATTTCAGCCTATGACACCGTGGGGTTGGTACCTGATCTATGGAAAAGCCTGTTCCTTAATACAAAGAGATCATTGTGAGAAGGGAGGGAAAGTAGTGATTAAATTTGCACATTCATTTCTTCTGCTAAAGTAATGTACCAAAGACGTTGCAGGAAATTCCACCTGATTGACAAATTGTCAGGCTACATTGGGAAAGCAAGGAAACCGGGTCAAATCATTCCCTGTTTGCTTGTTTTCACTCTATAATCATAATGTTGACTCTGAAAACATGTTTTTTAAATGGAATATTAATTATCGAAATCCTGAGCTGTGAGCTGGATTCTTTTCTGGGCACAAAATTTGTTGCTTATTAAAACTCAAGGGATGGAAAACACTGGCTTGAGCCTGGTTGTGCGTAGGCAGATTTCCCTGCTTTACCTTCCTTTCAGGCTATTCATAAGGAGGCATTGTGCAGCGAGCCAGGCTACAGGGCAGGTGTGAACATCAGCTCCGGGTCCTTCAGTAAAATGTGAACCTACAGCCAGGAGAGCTTGCATTGCTGTACTAACTGTACAACTGCAGTAAAGATCTCAGTCAGGAAAAGACTAATGGAAACAAATTTCTCCGTGTATTGCTTATTGTGGCTGGAGGGGTTAATGCTACATCCAGACTAACCCAACTCCCCTCCACTACTGTAGCCATATTCAGAGATCTACAAACACGGCTCTGTCCCAGATGAAAAGAAAATTTTTGTGGTATGTTCATTTGGCAGCTGGAAAATACTCACATCCCTTGCTCAGAGTGAAACATAGTCCTCATTTACAGAGCAAAGTAGGTCCTTTCATTCTCTAAAAGTAGTCGTATGTGTGGTATTTGCTACCTGATGGGAAATGCAGGATTTCAGTGTTCAATTCAGATCGGCTGCAAGCAAAAGCATCATTGTCTTAAACTTGCGCTTTGTTAGCAGCTTCCTCGCCTCAAAAGTTGTCTTGGAAAAAAAAAAAAAAAACCGAAAAAAAAGAGAAGC
>VYZS01027393.1:26885-39775 GCA_013400695.1 Neodrepanis coruscans | reverse complement strand
GTCCGCAGACCGGCCCCGCCGCCGCCAGCGCGGGGAAACCACTCCCCCGGCAGCGCCGGCGGGGCGGTGCAGCCACGGCCCCCGGCACGGTTCGGCTCGGCTTGACCGCCCCGCGGGNACACGGCTCTGTCCCAGATGAAAAGAAAATTTTTGTGGTATGTTCATTTGGCAGCTGGAAAATACTCACATCCCTTGCTCAGAGTGAAACATAGTCCTCATTTACAGAGCAAAGTAGGTCCTTTCATTCTCTAAAAGTAGTCGTATGTGTGGTATTTGCTACCTGATGGGAAATGCAGGATTTCAGTGTTCAATTCAGATCGGCTGCAAGCAAAAGCATCATTGTCTTAAACTTGCGCTTTGTTAGCAGCTTCCTCGCCTCAAAAGTTGTCTTGGAAAAAAAAAAAAAACCGACATAAACGAGTAGCTGAGGCGATCGCAGCCCACAAACCAACAACTCCCTAAGCGCTGCGCTCATTCATCAGGATTCCTTCACACAGCCCTTTCGGCTGCCGAACGAGTTGGGTGGTGTTTTTTAAAACGAGAGCCCTTTCTTTCAGTGAATTCTTCTTAACACCCTTTACTCGAAAAAACAGGCATCCGGAGAAACAAGCCGCGACACAGGCGCGAGTTCAGCCTTTCCTTCCCCCGTAACTCCCTGCAGCCGGGCGTGGGACTGAGACACTTCTCCCCGGTCCGCGCTCCTGCCGCACCCGGCTGCCGAACGGACTTGACCCGACCCGACCCGACCCGCACGGACCCGCAGCACCCGGACCCGCCGGGACCGCGCTCGGCGGGCTCCCGTACCCTCCGCCGCCCCGCACCGCACGGACCGGACCAGACCGGACTGGACCGGACCCGACCCGCTGTCTCAGCACCCGGCTCCAGCCGCCGGCTCCGCCACGGGCGCGCTGCCCCGCACCGGCGTCCCGGGCCTCCGGAGAGCTGCTCCCGCCGCCGCGGGGCTGTGAGCTGGGGACTGACAGGTGGCACCTCTCCCTTTCTCCGTTCCCCACCCCGCCACCCGCAAGCCCCCGAGCCCGGAGGAGACCCCCCGCTCCCCGTCCCGGCTCACCGGCGGGGCGAGGCGGCAGCCGCCCGCCGCCCATGCACGGCGGCAGAGGGGAGCCGGCAGCNGGCTTGACCGCCCCGCGGGAAGGGGGCGCCGCCGGCCCTCGCTGTCCAGGCAGTTTCTGCGGATACGTGTGGAACCTCCCGGCCCCACGCAGCCCCGCGCCCCGCGCGGTGCAGGTTTCACGCAGTTTCCCACGCGCGGGACTGAGGTCCCGGAGGGGTCACTCCCCGCCCTTGCTTTGCTCACGGGCATGGGGCTGACACGGGGCTCCCGAGCCCTCTTTGCAGCAGGCCCTGCTGAGAAAACGTCGAATTCTTAAGGCAAAAACTTCTTTGTGGTTCCTTTTGGAGACGTGTTTTTTTTTTGAGGGGGGAAGGTTTTTTGTGTTTTTATTTTTTTGAAGGGGGGTGGGTGCTTCATCCCGGGGTGAGTTTTCCAGCTGCATCCCCTGCCCACGGCAAGGACACGCTCTGCCGTGCATAGTATACCACCACCTCATCCCAAGAGCCTACAGGGTTCAGGCTGGCAGCAGCCTATGCCAGGGCTGTGATAAGGGGTTCTCTCAGGGGCCAGCCGGGAGCCCACCTCAGACCTGCTGGAGAGAGGCTGTTGGAGGGGATCTGCAGCTCTGCTTGTCTTGGTGATGCTCAGGACAGAGGCAGAAAACTCCAGAGGGAAGCCACTCTGGTGGCAGCAGCCTGGGGAGCAGTGGTGGAGGGTTGTGGATGTACAGAGAGCCATGGTCTTCCCCACTGCTGGGCATCCGCTCGAGAAGCAGCTCAAGCACAGGTGCTGAGGGATATGAGTTGCCTTTCTCTTTCTGCACATCCAGCAATGGGTGCTGTGTGTTCACCCTACAGCGCTGAAGCCCCTGGGGTCCCCTCTTTGCTTGGCCTTTGGGGGAAGGGGGACTCCAGGGAGGGACACACATGCAGCTGCCAGGATAGGCCTTTCCTTTGATGCCTTTCCAGCACAAGCATGCAAGTGCATGATGGAGCAGGATGAGCACTGAAGGGGAGATGGATGCCAACTAGGGGAGACCCTTCCAGCAAAATGAATGCCAGCATGCATAGATTATACATGGTGCATGGAACATCCGAGGGAGACACAGATAGGTGCTGCAGCAGGGGGAAAGGAGATGATATGTAACATAGTCTTCAATCTCCTCAGCTCCATCTAACATTGAGTTGTTGGGAAATAAGGATCTCGACCTCCATTTCAGGGTGATTCATGCTCAGCTGATGGGGGGAAAAATGTCAGCTGCTGCTGATTTAAGGGAAGAGACCGCCTGTTTCTATGGGCAATGATGGAAGGTAATTCAATTAGGGCAGTGGGACAGTGCTGGCACAGCTGCATTTAGCTCTTCATGCACTGAGGGTGGTGGATGGGAGGGATCTGTGCTCATGCAAGTGAACCCATTTGGGACTGAAGGCAGCCTTCCATCAAAGTCTATATATAGATATATGTACCCTCTCTTTAACGACTCTGTAACGACTGGGATATTTTCCAGTGCCAGGATTATGGGACCCCAACTTGACAGCCACCCAAGAATGAGTTTTGTAGGCTCTCCTTTGGGAGCTGCTCCTGAACTGTGAGGTTTTACACACTACGTGCTTTTTACATGCTCCTTTTGCAAGTGTGTATTAAACATAACTATTGGTTTAATCCTATATACTGAATGTATAGCTTTAGTGTGTGAAGGCCCAGTGTTCTGAAAATGAACATGTGGCAATGGGCTGGCATTGTTTCTGACAGTTTTGATCCCAGACTCATGAGTTATTCTTGTCTGAGGACAGAACAGCTGCAAGGAGAGATTTATAGTGTGGATGCTAAAACCAACTTCCCAATAACATTAGGAATTGCAGGAAATCTTTAAAAAGAAGGTGTCCCTTGGACCAGAACCCTAGGAATATATTAGGATGCCTGAGTACTCCATCAGGGACGTAACCCATCAGGGACACTGGGACAGGGCACAATCTGGACGTGGGACTAGACCAGGTGTTCCACTGCGTCAAACAGAGAAACTGCTTCTACTGCTTCTGCCACCTGTATCTATGGGCACCAGAATCTTGCAGGGAGGTTGGTGGGGACAGTGTGATTCTTCCAAGGAACTTTTTCCTCTGCTTTCACTTCTACTCCCCACAAGCAGGTTTCTGCCTGTCCTTTTTCCTGAGCTGCTTCTTTTCTGAGCTGCAATAGGCAAATTGGAGAGCAGAGACAGGAGGTGACTGCTGTCAGGAAAAAAACCCAATATATTAAAGCTATTCTGAGTTTTGTGGCAACAACTATTTACTTTGATTTTGTGGCCCCAAGAAAGAAAAGAGCAAGCTTCTGTCTCCACCACAGGGTCTGTGTGGTGTGTGATGGGGCTTTGCTCCTGCTCATGACAGAGATTGTGGTGGGGGAGTGAGCAGTTGTTCCTCTTCCTGGGAGAGCTCAGAGCCTCTCTGTCCTTCTTTCCCACCAGCATGAGGTTTGGGCACCAGTCAAGAGCTTTCTTCACTTCTTTGGATGTCACTGGGTAGTGGGCAACTGCTAACTGAGACTGATAAAGAGCCGCCAGCTGAAACACTACCCAGAGAGAGCAGCAGCAATAATGAGGAAGATGAAGACAACCACAGGGGGTGGTTGATATCTCTTTGGATTCATGAGAAATTCCCAGGTCTTTTTTCATGGTGCTCTTGTAGCAATACCTCTGCTGTGTGTTTACCATGTATCTGGTGAGGAAATGCAATCCTTCTTTTCTCACAAACATTTGTGATATGGTTCATATCTCTGTTGGCTCAAGATACGTCCATGGCAGATAGAGAAAGCTTTCAGAAGAAGCAACCAACATCTGCCTGATTCTCTCCAGAAGAACTTTGGAGTTGTGTTTCCAACCCCTGAAGACCCGAATGGGGAATTCACTTACCTCCATGGACAAGTTGATCAGACAAGAGCAGGGGATGTGGATGGGATAGCTTCTGTGTGGCCTCCCAGAAGCCCTATACTGGTAGTTTCTAAAGACCACTGCAGTTTCTAAATCAGGCTATAATGGCAAAAGCTCTCTTGATTAACAGGGTAAGTGCCAGTCAACCAGTGTTGTTTCTGTGGAACTGATTTGAACACTGCACAGACTGAATTTAATTTCATGATTAATTATGCCAGGAGACAACCAATATTGGATACGTACCTTTATTAAATACATCTCATGGAAGTAATTACTGGCTTGAAGAGAAGGGTTTTGCGTTTTCTGATCTGGAGTAAGACTGGTCTGGGAATGGCACTCACCCTGCAGATCAAATACAGACGAAAACCCGTGGTCAGGATGCTCAGTGAGACAAGCCAGTGCTGAGGTCCAGGGTGAAACCAACTGCATGTGCCACCTCCAGATTCTTGAGAGGCAACCATGTGCAAGCCCTCAGTGCCAGCACTGTTACATAAAAAAAGCCCCTGCCTTGAGCCTCTTCCAAAATCTGACTTGTTATGGCCAAAGGCACCCAGGTTAGGCACGCAATTTCCACAGCTGGATGTCTGGAGCGCCTGCTCCCCTTTGTGTCCGTCTTCCATATCTACCCATAGAGTTGTGTGTGAGAGATGCAGCTGTCACCTTGCTTCCTCATGGTGTGTGTCCTGCTGTTTTCACATGCCTTGGCAAGTCAGTATATCAGCTGAGCAGTTGCAAGTGCCCATCCACACAGTATCTATATAATGGTGTGCCTTACCGCAAAACTTTTGGCTATAGATTAAAAGGAACCAATTTCTTTTGCCTCTGTTGTATGGTAACATCAGAAGTAGGGATGCAGTGCTGGCTCAGCTGACATGAAGGAGTATGATGAATATGCATGACGCTAAGGCATTATTAACCTTGTGTATTTAATTTTGTAAATTTGACCTTCTCCCATCTCTCTCCCCTTTGTGGATTGCTGTCCCTTCTGAACACACCTTCTCATTGTGAATCGTGAGATGTCATACCTTGTTATTTGCTGTGCAAGTCACCTTGTGAGTGCTCCAAGACAATCACCCCAGTTCTGACTGAAAATTATCAATCCTTCCATTTTCTGGTTGCATTCGACTGAGTAATGTCCTTGCCGAGACAGAAAAGAGAAAAATTTTCAATTCATTTGCAGATATTTGATAATTTTAAAAGGTGTTTTTGTGAAGAATTTCATAATATGTAATGTCCCATGGCTACATATCCTGAAGGAAAACCCATGCAGCACAGTTCCTCAGCCCAAGCAGGCATGAGCAAGCTGGCCAATGACAGGCTCGGCTCTCACACAAATCAGGCAGCAGCTAAAGGAATCAATTCCCACCTGATACAAGGGCTTTTGGGTAAGAAAATCTGGCTATGCTGTAGTTCTGTTTGAACCAGGGAAGGTAACGTGTATTAACATGCACCAAACATGGAAATCACAGAAGCTTCAGGTGCCAGGGCTTTGGGCTGGGAAAATAATACAGAATCACACAAAGAATTTTGATATTAAGCATCAAAAACTTACTGGAAGGAGAAGTTACTTTTTATTAAAACATCTGCTGTTCTTTGGCTGCAGAGCTCCTACTTTTATGCTTTCATCATCCCTTCAAGCTTCACTCCCTGGTAGGGAGTGTCTGTGCAGGGAACATGGCCCCGCCTATCCTATATGTGAGTGTGCAGCACTGCAGGGGTTGTTTGTGGGATAAGATATGCAGGGATTGCTGTAGCAGGGGCCTCTCTCTGTGTAATACCAAATATCCATTTAAATTGTTATGCTAAATGTTGGATATGATAATGAGTTACTATGTATTACAGTATTGGCTTAATTTTCTTCTCCAAATTTGGTCCCTTCTGGTGTTGGAGAAGGTTTTATCTGTTTGAATCAATGCATCATCATCAGATGTGCTCTATAGGCACAGGACTGTCCTCCAATAGCCCACCTCTGCTCCTGAAGGATGTGGTTGGGAGTATGGTTGCCATGGTGGTAGCAAGACAATTAAAATGGCTTTATAATCAGCTGAAGGTACTGACTGTTTCCAGGATACCATATATCCTAATCAATCTCAGCTCCAACAAACTTTGGAGCAAAGCCAGATCCAATGACAGTAGTCGGTGGCATTTTTTTTTCCTCTTCCAGCCCCCTTGGGTTAGTTTTCCTGCATGGGTTTGAAGATGAAGTTCAAGGTGAAAAAAGCATCCATCCTTTCTGGATGTGGTATCTTTCATTCCTCATCCTTTAATTTGGGCCATGCAGCACAAAAAATGTGTGAAGTTTTCACCGTTCCTCTGACCTGCCAGAAGTTGAACCGGCTTCCTTGCATTGCCTGATGTGGGTGCTGCCCTTTCGATCAGTGCAGGGAATAAGGGATCTCTTTGTTGAAAGCTCCTCCTAACAGGCTGTGCTGCTCCCCTTGCCAGGCCATTCCCCGTGGGTGGTGGGGGCTGGAAGCAATATGTTGGAAGTCACACTGTATCCCAACAGCTTGGGATTCAGAGCTGTCAAGCAGTGGCTCATTGTTAGTACAACTTCTTCCAGAACGCCAGAAAAAGAAAAGGCGACTTAAAACATTTTATGACCTGCTGACACATGAGTCTGGTAGGAAACTGACTGTGAATGTGAAGAAATAGCAGAGGGGTTTGAAGATTTGCTGCTGCTAGTTACAGAGTTATTTTTTTCTACAGGTAGCAGTGTGAGCCAGAGGGCTTCTCCAATTTACATTTGGTTGTTCCAGCTGGCTTACATGGATCTACTTTGTGGTGTAGGTGCTGCCCTGTACTTGGTCAGCACTTCACAGGGATGTATAGTATTTTTCTGAGGGCTTTTTGTATTTTTGCCATGATTCAAGAACAGCTGAATTCCCATTTTAAAAAGCTTCTGGCCTACATGAGCCCTAAGTTGACTGTGTAGACCCAGGCAGGCGTTTGCATCAACTGTGTCCTGGAAGTCTGAATGAGTTTGCAGTGTGAGACTGCAGGATGGCATAAAATTGCACTCCTGATTGCTACTAATAAGAGAACTTAGCTCAGGGCTGCTCTGTGTGGCACTGGGCACTTCCCAAGTGCAGGTGTTACAGTGGATTTCAATCTCAGGGCTCTACTGCATTTTGTGGTGACACTGTATAGCTCAAAGTTCTTAACTTTTTTCTTCCTTGAATCCTCATTTACAGGCAGAAAACTTAAAGCAACAAGGATTATCAGCATTAAAATAAAATTATCCTGATTCTAATTTAGGTTTATGGCCCTGCTTAAAACTTCTAGGGTTGTGAAACCTGCTTTGGAGGCTGCTGGTCTCTGTCTTTGCAATAAATCAGTCAATCAACCAAGGAGTCAAGAGTACGACATCAATCACTGCAAGCATTTGCTTTAGATTATCAGACCTTGCACAAATCTCATTCTGCATGCCCATAGATTTCCTAGCTCTTCACTCTCTGTTGGGATTCACCTGATCCCTCCAGCTGGAAGAATCTGTCAACAGCCTCCACTTCACATAAGGGGCCCTCCACCCAGGCAAATGCTCCTGGCATCTGCTGAAAAAACAGATTTGGAAGCATTAGCCTGCTCCATTAGTCTCCAGGTTAGAAGGTCATTGAAAGTCTCCAAGGTATACCAAAAACCTTGTTTGGAGACTTTTTCTCCCTTAGGAACCTGCTACCTTCAACACTTACTCAGTGACTAAAGAAAAAAGTTTCAAAAAGTTCTAATTTTCAAAAAGTAAGTAATTTAGCCATGTAAATGAAAGTTACAGTTTTCCTTAAAGGCTCTGTTTGAACATATCTTATTCATGACCCCCCCTTGACACCATTAGGTCTTTTTGGTAGCTCATTTTGGATGATTTTGTTTCAAAATATGTTTAGAAACTTAGGTTCTAACGAAGGATAATAATTACCCAACTAACAATGGACTTAACCAACCACCCAAGGAGACAGAATGATTTACATCTTTCAAAGGAGCTGATGCTAGCTTGCCTTTTGTCTTTCTACTTAATGCCTCTCTAATATTCTTCTCTGGACACAATGCCTTTATGAACTGTTTTTTCTCCTTTTTTTTTTTTTGTTCTTCAGTAGAATGCCAAGTCTCTCCACCACCTAATTCTCTGCATACAAAAGAAGATTTAATATCCTCTAAATGACTATAAAGAACAAACCTACCAGATGGCAGACTTCATTGCTCAAGGGGGATGCGGGCTGCTTCTCTTGGAGAAGCATTTCAATTGTGGTTTTGAAAGAGAGAGTCACTAGATGTATTCATCTTTTCCTTAGTGACGTGCTGTGATATAACTCAGGAAAGGTGTAAGAAGAGGGAAATACATTTTGTGATTCAACAGGGGAAACAAGCAGAACTGCATGAGAAGCCTTGTTTGCTAATTTCTTGAATCTCTCTGAGAAACATGTTGACCATGACCTTGAGCATCTCTGCAGAAGTTTTGAGATGTAATGTCTGGATGCTATGCATAACTTTTCAGACTTGAAGCAAGATTTAAGAAAATTACTAGCATTCAAAGACTACTTCTTCAGATTTAAAACAAGGATGTTGCTGACATATAATCAATTCTCTTCAGGAAGAAACTGTTCTGCTTCATTCTCTTTCCATTTTTCCTGTGTCAGAAGCTGACAAGATTAGTTGATTAAAAGGACTTCTTCAAGAGCAAATGTTTTGCACCTAACTTATTTTCCAAACATTTGGCTGAATAATTCATCTGATACATAACTAAATCATTCATCTTCATAGGTTATCTGAGAGGAGATCGCAATATTTACATATGGACCTATTCCTCAGACTTATTTGCTAGATAATTTATTGGAATAATCTGTGCTCTGTGTTTCATTTGTGGCCAGTTCCTTGGGAGATGTTGGTATTCTGATGATGTGCTATGTTTCTGTTCCCAAGTGGGTGAACGTAACTTTCTGGAATTATTTTGTGATCTAAGTGGCTGTTATTATGAGTTTGAAATGTGTTTTCACACTAAATTCACACTTGCTGAGTATTCCTTCCAGAAAATGTGTTCCCTAGTATAACTGTGGAAAGCAAACACAAAAAAAGGAAGGAATACAGTCAAAGCAAATGCATAAAAAGATTCAGATGCACAGACATGTATTTGCAGGACACACTTATCTCTGCTGTGAAGCAATGTGATAGAAGAAGAGACCTCAGGTTTATGGGGCAGAGATGTGCCAACCAGCCATATATCCTGAATGGACAACTTGGATGATGATCAGCTGCCAGACCTGCTACCAAACAAATACAACCCACAGTTACTTGTGTTCTCCTTGGGATGTAGGTTGCACCGCAAAGTATCAAGCAAAACAAAGTGTAGCATTACATATCAAATGAAGAAAAGTGAGAAAAGATAAAAAGGGCATATTAATGGCATGGCAACAATCTTGATACTAAGGATGAAGAAAATAGGGTATTTTATGTGTCTCCAAACTGACACAATAGCATGTAGTAATGGCCACTACCTGATACCTTGAAAGCAAAAGAATAATTTCCATCATGATTTAGTGATCAGCTTTCACCCTGAATTTGGAGATCTGATCTCCTTATCTTTGCAAGTGCTACTGGGAGACCGTCTTGGTAACAAGAAAAGAATTCAACCTAACAACAGCTCATTCATTCTGATGCTGTGTCAGGCAAAACCCAAGCCTTTATCTAGAATATTAATTCTCTAGACCTTTGCTTCCAATCGTGTTTGCTGTGCGCCAGTATGTATTTTAATATAGCCTGAGAGAGGCCTTATTTTACAGAAGGTCAATTGCACTGTGTTTCTTCCCATCATGAAAGAGTAGATTCAAATGATACACCTGTCACAATATAGTCATATAGCTCAATGGGGAAAAACAACTATTCCAGATTTAATCCCTTCTACCAGTTGGGAAGACAGGTTGCATTTCTAGTATTCACATATCTCTCTAAATTTTGAAGGATGTCCTTGGGCCATCTAGCAAGGACACTGACTGTTTTAGAGCTTTGGCCATATCTATACAGGGATGGTATTTTACAGTATGTGTATATGTACGCTGCGCACACTACATCAAACTCCCTGGTCTGCCCTCCTTGTTATGATAAGGTATTTCTCTTCACAACCCTTATGCATACACTACTTTCTCAGTATTTCGGAGGTATCCTGAGGTCCAGTGATCCCTTCTTCTCTTCTGTGCTCTACAAGTTTACTGGCAGGACTTTGTGGGATGTCTTTCCAAAGCTACAAGAATACTGGTCTGGAGGGTTAAGTGGATTAAACCACCAAACCCCCATGATTCACATCCTTTCCTTTCACTAATGTTCCTGGCACCATTTTCAAATTACTATTGGGCAGCAGATGGAGGACATGCTGCTAAGTGCTCTGATTATGAGATTCATTAATATGGATGGGATTATCCACATGCATTTGTAGTTGGGCAAGCAGAAGAATTTACATCTGGGGTTTCCGAAGACATTGGATACTGAGATCATAGAGCTGTAGGAAATGATGCTGTAGGAAGATTACATCAAATTTTGTGAAGCATTTACATAAAGCAATTTTACTTGATGAATTTTTTTTTCAGGGCTTACATAGGCAGCAACAACTGGTCAGATACAGGTAGTGGTGCAGAACTGGATGGTCACTGCCAGTGGCAAGTTTTTGGATGACAAAGACCAATTAGATATGCGAGCAGAGCCCAGAGCTACAAGAGAAGAGCATAGCCATGAATGTCCATGCCACCATTACTTCTGGCATCACTGCTGATCAGGAATTCACCAGCTGGGCTTGGGAGATCAGCTACAGCAAAGGTTGTCATAGGAATTTAAAATGGGGAGATTTCTGCTCCATCATGTTATAAGCCTGGAAATGTGCAAAAGTTGAAGCTGGCTTTAAGGGTTGTAAATGGCAGACACACATGCCTACTCTTTGCCAGAAGAACCAAGTATTTTCCATGCGTTTGCAGAGGCTGACTGATGATTATAAAATATAGACTGACAGTAATGGGAAGCATAAAGGAGAGGGACTATTTGCTTCTAGAGATGATACAAACATTATGGTTCTTCTTGTTCTGGGCATCTGGATTCAGTGTAGGCTCTGTTTCCCTGGCCAAGGAGGCTCTTTGTTGGTGGTTTCAGCATGAAGGAAGAATTATTTAGCTTTGTGCAGAGTGGTTGCAGATGATCACTGGCATGTACTTCAGGAAGATGGATAGGAGGGAGGTGGTACTTCATGAGAAGGGTGGGTGTTTCTCATCATGATGTGCTTCATGTGATAAGTGCCTGCAGGTTTTTTGCACCTCCATAAGAAGAGAGATATCCTGAAGGAGATACTGAGCAGGAATGTGAGTGGGTGCAAGAGGAAGAAATCTAATGTTTCAGGCAGATGGGGAAAGCATCTTTGCAAAATGACCAAAATAATCATGACCACAACATACTGGATGTTTGGTGTGCTGAGGACAGAGAGTGATTTTTGGCCTATGAATGCACTGTAACCAAGGAAATGTCTTCCTCTTTGAAGTATTGATGGTGTGTGGGCATGATCTGTCATTTAGGGGTTGAGTTGGATCTACGTGACCTTTTCCAGTCAAATGCACCAAAATGAAATTGAGTGAGGAAAGTAATACATGATGTGTTGAATAAAAACTCAAAGACTGCAGCGAGGAAGCGGAGAAACATAACAGCTGTGAATGAGATGCCTGGTTGGACTTATGACATAAAGGACCACAGAAAGGTGCTGAAGTGGGGCTGACAGTAATGAGAGTCCCAGGATGGTATGTGCCCTGGTTGTATAGGGTTCCCTGTGACAAATCCTATCTTCCCAGATATTTGACTCTGTTCTACTCATCCAATCCTTCCTTCCAGGGTGCCCCATTCCCATTCCTTGGGAAGACCTCAGGAAGTGCCATCTCCCTGCCATCACTGCAGTCCCACTGCTGAGATGCGTTCAGTCAGCCTTGGCACAGATTTTTTCACAATTTTTTCCCTTTCAGGTATCTGTCAGCCTCCCTGTGCAGGATAATGCTTCTTTTCACATAGGTTGTGTGCTACAAGTGCTAAGGGAAATGATAAAACTTCTAAGTGCTTATTGTCCATTCCCAGTTTCCATGGAAACCATGATAAAATATTTATTTTCCCACATTTCAGGGATGCCATTCATCTCCTTTCTTCCCACTCTTCAGTTCCCTTGAGGTAGAGGCAATCCATACTCCTCTGCTTCCTCAGGGTAGACCCCTATGGCAAAGGCTCAGGACAGAGGTTAGAGGCCATGGAGCAGCACTGGATAGTGGTACATCATCTTGGTACAAACTCCTGAGACCAAACAGGTTTTGTTTGAAGAGGCGATGATAACTCCAGGGCCCCACCAGGAGCTGGTGTCTGTCATGCTAGCTCTCCTCATCCCTGCAGGAGTGGAAGAGGAAAGTAAACTCTCTCACAGAGGAGCATCTTTGCCTTGCAGAGGTGTGTTGTGCCATCTGGGCTTTGATTTCCCTTATTCAGGACCTGCAGAGCATGACAAGATGTGGTGGTTTTACCACAAATTCAGTGATTTTTGGAGCAGAGACTCTGAGAGAAGTCACACACACACCCCAAAAATGAAGAGAACACACAAACAATCACAGTTTATTTTGCGCAAAACACCAAAACCCGACAAACAAAGTACAAAACAGACAAATCAAATAAATAAATTTCTTCCAGGGCCCTCGTTTGGGGCAAGGACACTCTGGCGAATAGTGCTTGTCTCTGTCTCTCTCAGAGCCCGGCAAAGAGACTCCACGGTATTTAGAAGGGAGCGTGTGGTCTTGAGGGCCCCTTAGCCTTTACCCTCTGGCCGGTTCCGACTAAGGAGAACAACTTAAGAAGATTACAAAAACCGCGCCCCTCCCCCCTTTCCTCCCTTTT
>VYZS01027393.1:0-26816 GCA_013400695.1 Neodrepanis coruscans | reverse complement strand
CCCAGGCAGCGGGAGCGGCGCTCACATCGGCGAGTCTGCACCACGCCGCCATTTCGCACCGGGCCGGAACCACGCTCCCCGCTGCAACCCCCCACCGGTGCACGCATCGGTTGTGGGCACAGCCCGACCAGCCCGGCGCCCCAGCCCCGCCCCGGCTCGGAGCGGAGCTATGGCCGGCCCCAGCCCGGGAGCGGAATCGCGTCTCCCGCCGTCATTCTGGACGGCGCGATCACCGCTCGTGCTGGCCAGCAAAGTCGGGGCCGCACAGCGCCGAAACTCTGCATCAAACCGGAGCCGCACCTCCCGGCAGTAGCGCCTGCCGTCCCCGCCGCCGGAGGTGGTGGTGGGGGGGAAGGGGCGACCGAAAAAACAACCATGCGGGCATGGGGGTGGGCGGCCCCGGAGCAGAAAGCAGTCGCCAGGGCTGCCAGCGCAAGGCAGTCGCCGCACCGCGGCCCGCTCGTTTTTAACTTTCATTTTTATACCCATGACACAAGAGCACTGCAAATTAACCTAGTTTCCCAGAGGTCTTCCTAAGCACTTCAGAGCACCCGAAAATCTGCCGTGCCTTGGTCAGCCTTGGGAGCTCAGTTGCAGGAGCTAAATGCTGATAGCTCACCTTCTTTATCAGCTGGATGAAATAATGAGCTAGAGAACCTTTCCTAGAGAATTATTCTGCCTGGGATGTATTACTATTTTACGTATACAAGGTTCACAATGTGCTTAATTATTTAGCCAATGTGTTGCTAGTCGCTGAATGCTGCATTCTGTGAGCTGCTGTGCGAAGCTGAGCAAACTACCAGTTACCAGGAATGGGATGCAAGGGCAGCGAGGCTGGCTAAAAGCTGTGCAGGGTGGTCGTAGGAGGCAGAAAACCTCTACGTCTTGGATGACTTCATTTTGAGTTGTGCAATGCATTCAGTATCTTCTCCCAGACATCAAGTGACAGGACAAGAGGAAATGGCCTTAAGTTCCTCCAGGAGAGGTTTAGATTGGATATTAGGAAACATTTCTTCATGGAAAGGGTAGTCAAGCACTGCAACAGGCTGCCCAGTGAAGTGGTGGAGTCACCATCCCTGGATGTGTGCAAAAAGAGTGGGATGTAGTACTTGGGGACATAGTTTAGTGGTGAATACAGCAGTGTTGGGTTAATGGTTGGACTTAATGATCTTAGAGGTCTTCTCCAGCCTTAATGATTTTAGGATTCTATGTATAGCAGAAAAGAAGGTTGAATGCTAAGCAAATAAAGAGTCAAAACCTGGAGAACCGAGGTTTCATATATTGTCTCAGTATTTGAATATATATAATAAAACTTACATGTATTCATACATTTATACTACTGGATGCTGTCTCTGCATCATGTTCAGCACACCTTTTCTCAAGGCATTTGCGTGCATTGCTCAAATCTGGTACATCTTGGCCATCACTGGCTGCCTCTGCTAATGTCTACCTTGGCAGACCCCAGGGTACTTCTGAGGTAAAAAAAATAAGGTGCTGGAGGTTACTTTTGCCTTATTTCTCACTGGCAACAAGGGTGTTTCTGGGAAAACAGTCTGTCACACCATTGTCCTATCTGGGAGTGTAATCTGTATAGCACACCTATAATATCAGAGAAGTTGCTTGCAGAAATATAGTCCAGCTCCTCTTAAGATGAACACAAGAGTAGGATCACTGCCTGCCTGCCAGAATTACCTTGCCTTCCTGCAGCACTGCACCAGCTCCAGGAGAGCCACTTCTTTCCTGTGGCTCTCTTTGTTCTAGTGGTGCTTCTCCAGAAGGAGAGCAAGCAATCAGCTTTGGCCCCATGAGGCCTCTGCAGGATCCTCAGGGTAGCTGTACAGTGCTGCTAAATGAACACACTCCTCTCAAGCACTGGGAAATGGTAGCACCAGAGAACTGGCATGTAGTAAGATGTTGCTGGAGCTGTGGTGTGCTCACACAGGTACCAAGGAGGTCAGTCCTGATAAGAAACAGTATCACTTGGTTAATGTTTGGAAACCCAGCATAAGTGGCAATGTTGGTAACAGAGCTGGCTGAAGATCGAGAATTCTGGTTCACCAAAGAGAACATTTTTCTTGCCTCTCCTTGCCTCTGAGTTTCAGGAACTTGAGGACAAATATGTTTAACTTCAAGGCTTCTTAGCCCAGAAAAGACTTTCCAAATATATCTTTCTGATTCCCCAGTTTGCAATACCCCCAGACTGGAGATGTTAGGGATCCAGAGGAAGGCACCCCAGAGCCTGACCTCCAATTTGGTTGGCTAAACCTAAGTCATTCTATATGAGACATTCCAGAAGAAAACAGCTTTGGCCTCAAAATTTCCTGGGAAGTTTCCAGCCAACCATAGTTCAAAATGAACCATCAAGAACTGTGGGACACCAAACAGCTTCACTGGAAAGTCAAGCAGCACCTGTTCATGGAGGTTTCTTATGGGTCCCTTGGCATGAGCAAACAAAAGGCTCCAGGTGCAGGCCACCATCCATACTGTTTAATCATTGTCTTGCTCCCTGGCGTGGTGCCAGCTGATGAAGGTCAGTGCTCTGCCAGCTGGGGCCCTGGCATGGCGTGGAGGGCAGTAAGCACTGGAGACTGCTCTCAAAAAAGCAACAGCTTCAGCACCATCCTCCCCACAGAGTGACACACTTTTCCATACCCCCATTTTCACAGAAGTAAAATACCACCCTGCTCAACTGCAATACTATTTCAGACAATTAGAACTGAGGAGAAAAAAATAAATAAAAAGATAATTCTAGTGATACTGTGTTTAGGCCACAGGGGCAGCACAGGAGAACCAGATGAGACCTAGAATTAGATGTGTTATGGACTGGAAATGGCTAATCTGTGGTACTTGGTTTCAGGGCCAGAGAATAGTCCCTGGCCTGATTTTATTTTTTATTTTAGACCTAGACTAGCCAGCAAATTTGGTATGGAAGTGAGCAGAACAAGGATATCCAGTGCTTTTTGTACAAACTAGTTTAGTTCCTCTGGTGTAACATCTCCTTAGTGAAGGCTCTGTGGAAGCAGCAAGAGGTACAGATGTGTTGTTTTGCCTGTGTAACAGGCTCATAATGGTGCTCAGGATGAAGTATGCTACTTTAGAGGTTCTTCAAATTGCCAAGGTGACCAAAATCTCAGAGCTGCTCAGCTATTCTTCACATATTGATTGTCATTTCAGTGATGGTGTTCTAGACTGTGCATAATTTGCCAAATTCCTCATAGACTGATAGTGGGACAGTAACTACATGGGTTTACCCCCTAGATGGTGAGTCTACAGAATATGGAGTGGATATGATCCAAGGTTGGAGGATATTAACTAACATTACTTTGGATTTTCACTCTAATTTGTGAGTACTTCTTTGGAAATTAGCTTTGGATCCCTACATCTGTTGAAAGAAAGGTATTTGAAGAAAGATTTCAAGAAAAGGGCTAAAGAAGGGATTGGCTACACAAATAATTTCACATCATGGGTGAGATACTCATGGCTACCTCCCAGTCATTCCCATTACATCTAAATAGAACTGTTGTAACGGAGCAGTGAGAGATGAAAGAGGGGCTTAATGTACTAGTCTGTTACTGCTGAAGATATCATTTACAATTTGATGGAGGTCACAAAGGAAAATAAGCATGGTTGTCTCAGCTGATTCTTCAAGGCATGTCCAATGGCTGATTTTCCTGAAATCTTCAGGTTTCACGTTAGTTAACAATCTGCATAAGTGATTTTGAGAGAGGAAATTGTGTTTGAGCCTGTTACACAGGCAAAACAACACATCTGTACATCTTACTTTTATTTAACATTGTCCTCTATTACTTGGGGTTTATTCTTCTGGTATGATGTATTTTCTCCCTCTCAGATAAAGCAAAGTAATAGCTACCCCGGGGCCTGTGAAGTATACAAATGGGTCTGAGTTGGAAAGGTCAGCTCTACAGATATGTTGGACCATGCCAAAGAGCAAGGCAAGCAGATTAAGCTGTATAAATATTTAAAGAGCTGTAATTAGGACTAACATGGCCTCACTCCCAAGGTTCATTATTATACATGCACATGGCAGAAAAGGAACTAATCATGACCTTTCTCCACTTGCTTTTCCTTTTGTTTTTGACAGAACGTTTTTCACTCCCTAAGGTATTCCTGTCTGGCACTGCCTCCCTGGGAGGGGACAGGAGATTTGGCATGACTTCCTTTGACACTGGGAAAAATCCTAGAAAGGTTTCAGAAGGAAGCAAGGGAGAGATGTTTGCTTTCACCCAGGCATCATCCTGTGCTGCTGTAATCTGGGGCAAGGAGGCAGAGGTTTCCCTGCATGGCCAAAGCTCTCATCCAAAGCTCAGCAGGAGTTGAGGAGCCCTTCCTAAGGACACTGAGAGTCCCAGTGTCACAGACATATTAACATCCTCCTCCTTGTGGGACAACTCCAGCTCATCCTTGGCTTCAAGACCATGTATTTGCAATTCCAAGACTCAGCTGTTACAACTGTCCTCAAGGCATGCAATCTCACAAGCTAAAAACACTATAGTTGGTACAAAGCACAATATCCTCTTTGCTTAGCAACATGCGTTTCCATGAACACCTCACGCCATGAGGCTCACTGTTGTGTCAACACTCATCAACTGAGCCTAAGCAAGGTCTCCATCCTGGGATGGAGGTAACAGGTGACACAGAGAGCACCCTCTTCTACCATGTCCTGCAACAGCAGCCACCTTCCTTTGGCACAAGGACTAGTGGGATAGCCATGGCCTGGGCCCCCACAGGAGCCATCCTGAGTTTTATGCTTCTTGAAGTGCAGCAGTAGCTCACAACCTTGGTGCCACCACCTCCAGGCAGGGAGAGCACAGCATGCTGTTCACTGAAGGACAGTTGCCCTCTTCTTCAGAAGAGCACAGAGCTGCCTTCCCCAGAAGAAGAGAGTGAATGAGGGTCGCAGCCTTTTTCCAGATTGCACATGGACAGCCCCTGATACTGAGTGGGGACCAGACCCATAAATTTTCTCTGCAGCATCCCATGGGGGATGCTCTCCAAAGGGACCAGTCTCCACAGGCATGGATCAGGGCACAAGGCATACACGTATACCCCATTTTTAGACCTCCTGCTTTTCCAGGAATAGCATTTTAAGTCTGTGTCTGTGCCCCTTCCCACGACACTCACAGGTCAGGAGGGAAGAACCAGAATCACCAGAACAACAGGTTTTAAACCAAACATAGTGGTTGGACAACATCAGCTTCACCTAAGCAGAACTTCTGATGGTTGTGAACCAGTCTGGATGACATTACCATTGGTCATCTAACCAAAGAGGAACACAGAAAGACTGACAGAAAAACAGACAGACAGGCAGAAACAAAGAAGGAACCAGAGTGGGAGAGGGCATGCCCCCAGAGAGCCTGGAAGATGGCAAGCACACCTGTGCTGCACTAGCCAGCAGCCTGCACCCAGACACACCTCTCTGGAAGTGGCCACAGGAAAAGAAAATTCACATACATGCACAAGTAAAAAAATAGAAAAGAAAAAGGAAAAATGTTTGCTGCCCTACTCTTCCCTGTGACTATATTAATTGGGTCTTACTCCTGCTGTCTGTATGCCGGCAGTACTCCCACAGCACTGACTTTAATAGGAGTGCAGATTGCAGGATCAGGCCCACGGCGTCCTGGAAAAGATGAATAATAATCACTATGTGGAGAAATACTGCAGTTTGCAACTCAAAGAACACTTTAAATCTGCTTAGCAATTTGTAACGCCCACAGTAGCACACTGTGTAAAGCTGCAGTTATGAGACAAATCACTTTTCCATTAACCACAGCTCCAGGATGTGCCTTATGGCAGCACACAGGGAGCAGGGAGGGATAGAGGGGAGGAGAACCCCGCATGTGAGGCAGTGCAAGAAGCCAAGAGGTTTGCTTTTTCCAGCAGCAGCTGTGTTATCCCTTTATGGTTATTTTCTGGGCTTGCAGCAATTAATCCACATACAGCCTGACTCCAATGTCCATCCATCTGTGGACTGTTGTGATGCCTCTCAGATCTAGCCATCTTCAAGTATTGATGAATTTCCTTCAACAGCAAGCCTGAGAAAAGCAAATTGTACAAATTTTTCCAAATTGCAGTATTTTTTCCCCCAGGGGTAAATCTCAGTGTTTTTTTATGAAGTCTGACCTGGCCATCCAACGTTCTGCCAGCAGTTATCTGTCCTCACCTCAACCTGAAACCTCCCTCTACCATGCCAAAACACAACAGTGCAGCTGTAAAAGCTAACTTTAAGGGCCTTCCTCTTTCTTATTTAAGCCTTTCACATCCTGCTGATCTTCTGGAGGCAGAGAACATCACTAGATGTGATATGTCCTTGGCTGGCTTGGGGCTGTTTTGCACTAGTAGGAGACGCTGTGCTACTCAGGGCAGGAGTAGGTGGCTGGTCCCAGTCTCAGCCACCACAAATTGGTATAATCAAGTGGTATTTGACCTGTACCTGCTACCAGCCTTGCCTGGACCATGTTGAGGGCAGGCAGCCTGGGCAAGCATTGGGAGCCTGTGTGGAGAGGAGTGCTGGGAACTCATGGTAAGGAGTGATGAGTATTGTCAGAAATAATTCTCCCTATTGAAGTGAGAGGGCTGGTTCTGGGGAGCCTTGCAATGGCTTGCAAGCGAGAGAAGCCTCAGCAAAGAGAGCCAAAATTGAAGAGGTCACAATGAAATACAAGAGAAGCCAAAGAGAGACTAACTCCGATGTTCAGTCTGCAAAGAAGGTTAAGGCAGTTTATCACGGCAAAACAATCCTGATCCGTGGGATTCAAGCCTGATCCCATTCTCCCCAAATGGCCAGTTGACATCTCAGGGGTCCTCTCAGATTTGGGTGGGGGTGTTATCAGTAAAGGGAGACCTTCTCTTCTAGCCTACAGAGAGGGAGCAAATCTAGTTCTGGCACTAGCAGGCCCTGCAGCTGAACACCCATCCCTCCCACAGTTGTGATGAAGGGTGGATTTAACCCACCCTTGCCAGCTCTGACCCTCTTCTCCCCAGATTCTCCCATATACCAGATACAAAAAGACACTACCATCCTCCAGTTATAATTAGAAGGGTACCAGATGATGACAAAAATATCTGACAAAGACACCGCCAGAACCACTGCCACCAGTGGCAGGAGCCCATTTACAACAAATTCTTCACCAAAGGCTTGGGCAGGGTGACCTGGCTTTGAAGTGCCACAAGAGCAGAGTGGGCTGCTGAGCGCAGATCTCTACCAAGTAAAGGAAAGAGCTTGGACACACTGGAAATAAAAGTGTGGTTTTTAATACAGGGAGAAGGAGGACAGTGAGCTATCTTGAAGCATCTACACAAAAGTACAATGACATTTAAGCCTGACAAAGCCAGTAAGGACATCCAGGCAGACTGGGGAATTAGACAAAATGGCCAGAGTCTCAGTGCAAGCTTTTATCTCATTCCTAGGAAAGGTGTTTGGAGACTTTGAATGAGAAGAACGGGTAGTAAGATAAACAGAGCAGGCAGCTGAGTCCCTCAAGATTTTAAAACAATGATCAAAGGAAAATGCAAATGAGGAACCTGCCCTCAGAAAGTCAGAGGAAAGAGATTCATAGCTCAGTGGTGGGAAACAGGTATTAGAAAATGTATTTCAGTTCCTCCGGGGAATACAGCCTGTCCCACACCACAAAAGCAGATTTGTGCTGCAGGGAGAACAAGGGAAGGGCTTAACAGATAGGCCAAGTTTCCTTCTTCCTAGATGGCAGATTCCAAGTGCTAAACCTAGGACGGCATGGAAGGATGTGTGAAAAATAAGATATTATACATAAATTTTAAAAAAATTCATGGCAAAAGTGGTTAGTTGTGAAACAGGTCACCTACAAAGGTTGTGCAATCTCCATCCTTAGTGATTTTCAAAGCTCAGAGGGAAAGGCCCTGGGTTACCTGATATAATCTTGAAGTCCTTGCTTTGAATGGGGGGTTCTACCAAATTATCTCTGGCAGCTCCTTACAACATAAATTGCTCCATGATTCTGTAATTCTATGATTGGAAATGATCTCAGAGTAGTATTTTAAAGTTTTAAAATGTGCTTGTGCTCTACTAGGATGCCAAGCACTACAATACTTGGGCTTAGAGACCTAGAAGGGAGCTTACAAGAAAATATAGGCCATCTGCAGCTCAGCAAAACCTGAGATGCTTCTAGAATTACTCTAACAACTAAAGTAGAACTTCTCCAGTTTGCTTTCCCACTATGGTCTGTGCTCCCATTGTGAACGTGAGGGATTTTACCAGGCAACGTTTACTCTGGGCAATGCATTTCTACTTCCAATGGAGCAAAAGAGCATCTCTACTTCTTACAAGCAGTCAGATACTTTGACTTTACAGCCCATCTCAAAACAAGCTTTAGTGTTATGTTTGGGAAGTGATGGGGGAGAAGCAGAAACATTTCATACACTTAAGGTCTTTTTGCAAACTTCATCCTGCCAGCCTCAGGAGAAAGTGTTTGGCCGTACTGTGTTTCAGTCTGAGGTCATGAACATTGTAACCCTGGCTTAGAGCAGAAGCTAGGGAAATAAAAATATCAACCTGAAAAATAAAAGTGCAGAGGAAAAAAAGTCCCATGACACAGGCTAGTCCTCAGTGACACCAGTAGCAACATTTGATTTCAAGCTGGTCATGCCTTGCTTATTGAAGGATGGCCAGGATGCCTTACCTTGCAGATGGCAGTCACTCAGAACTGAATACCCAAGTATTCAACAGTACCTTGGGGTTTCCCTACAGGACAAGCAGCTTACAGAACCAAATATTGTGTACCTAAAATATTTCCCCTCTCCTCCATCATCTTAGTGAAATTTCCAGTCTATTTTCTCCCTTGACCCACATTTTTGTAGCAGATGCTTTTAAACCAAGGAAAAAAAATAAGAATCAGCTGTTGGATGGCTACTGAAGGCCTGGAATGGCAGTAGCAGCGAGCGCTGAGAGAAGGATTAATGGGCAGTATGCACACGAAGAGGTCAGAGGTGACAAATAAATGCAGTTTATCAGAGTTACAGAAATAAAGGAGTGAATCACATTGCTTGCATCACCATGGATGAGGTATAAATAGAGTTAATCAGCACTGAATGAAAGCACATTAACTCAAGGAGAATTATTCATGCACTGCAGGTGTTTTCCCAATCTCTGTCCATGGAAGTAATGAGTGAGAGCAGTAATTGGTGTCCAGCCCATCTCCAGCCAGTAGCTATTGCCCCTTCTGGACTGAATTAATCTTCCAAATTGCTATGCTGCTTTACAACACATATTTCAACATAATGATCTTTTACTTATTATTATTTTTGGTAGCTAGTGAGTTATAGAGATTGATAGCATCCTTTGCAAAAGAAATAATGAACCCAAGGGGAACTGATAATTCATTGAACTTTTGAACTGCCTCCGAGTCACCTCTCTGGGACTTGAAAATTATGATGTATTATTTATGCAGCCCCGGCTGTGCCTCTCTCAGTGTGGTAGGAAGCTTCAGGAGAGTAATAACAACACAGGCCCTGTACACTTTCCCTGAACACTCGCTAAAGAGAGCCTGCTACTAATTTCCCTTTCATACAGGGACTGTATTTTTCCTTCATAGCCATTTATTGAAGCAGCAATTTCTATGTGTCAGTTTACCAGTGCAGCCTCAAGAGTTTCCCTCTCTCTGGTCAGCTGAGCTGCTGCTTCCCTGCTATGAGACACAGTCACAGTTGACCTTCCTCCTCTCTGAGCCAACACTACACCTCCCATAGCCTTCAGCAATACAAGAACTGATCCTCAAATAAGCAGATGTAGCTCCTCTGGGTCCGTATCTCCCCCATGCCAGATGCTGAGCTCTGCTACCAGACTCAGAAAATCGCTTAAACAGAGGCTCACACAGGCATGTGCTCACCTTCCTCGGGAGCTTAGAGATCAGATAATCATAAAATATGATGAGTTGGAACAGGCCCACAAGGACCATCGAGTCCAACCCTTAGCCTTACACAGGACATCCCCGAGAGTCACACGATGTGCCTGACAGTATCATCTAAACACTTACTGAACTCTGTCAGGCTTGTTGATCATCTCCAGGCAAGTCCAAACCTCATTTATTTCGCAGTGAAGTGACGAGGTGAAGACTTAAGCGGGGGCCGAGAAAGCAGCTTTCATCCACACCATCTATGCTGGATTTTCTCGCCCTCGCCTCCTCATCCTCCCTCCGCAGTGTAGGCAGGGGGGAAGATCCCGTCTTTAGGGTGGCTAATGGGACTGTCCCCAACCCTTTGGCTCCTGCAGCGGCAGTGGGGCCATAGGGATGGGGCTGAGATCACGCCACTTTGCGATGGCAAAGGCCCATTTCTCTCTACATCCAAAGTAGAGCCGCAGGAGGAAGAGGGGCGAGCACGAAAGGCGTCCAGCTGTGCTTTTTACGTCAGGCTTAGCCTTTGACAGCAAAGACCGCGTACAAAATGTATTCCGAGGGTACTCACGTATGTAAATATGTTGTTAACCCTTTGATGGCCAACCCCAGCTGCGCAGGTGGGGCCGTGGGGTGCGAGGGTCCGGGTACGCCAGCGGAGCTCCCGGCACATCCTCCCCGCGGAGGCAGCCGCCGTTCCTTTACTCGTGGCTCCCTCTCGTGGGCCTCCCCAAAAAGCACAACTTCGGCCACCCCGCAGCTCCTGCCTCGGGGACCCACCGCCCCGGCAGCTCGCAGCCCTCTTCGCCTCCAGGCCGTCCTTCAGCCCGGGGAGCTCCGGGAGTGGGTGGGATAGAGCACAGGAGTTCGGGCTGCAGAACCCGGCCAGGAGCATCGTTCTGTCTGCCAGGCAAAAGGCAGTAGTTTGAGTTTTTCAGGGTGTGTTGGCTTCATGGCTGAATTCATGTCCCCAGCAAGGGGATTTCCTCATTTAATGCTCCTGCCTTTATGCCTTACAACTAGTTTTAGGGACAAATGTGCTTTCTCCCAAGCAAAAAGAGCATCCGTAGTTGTCACTCCTCTTCCCTTTTCTGAACTTCCTCACGTTGAACTCTGCAGTGGCTGTATCCCTGGAAGTGTTCCTGCATTTTCTTCCCCTCCTGCTCCGCCGTGTCCCGTGGGATTGAGCTTTCCTGTCCCTATAGCATCCTCCATCTACCCTGCAAGTTGTTTCAAATCTTCATCTAAGTCTTCAGCTTATAGCATTTTCAGAGAGCTGTTGCCTTCCTCCTGTTCTGAGACTGTCTGCAGGCTCCTCTTGGCCCCTTCACCAAAGTTCCCATCTCCCACTTCGCTAGCCATGACCCTGAACCTGCTCAGCAGCCCTTTAACCCCTCTTCTTTCTCTCTGGGCACCTTCTATGCTGTTTTCTGCCTGGGCACTGTCAGCACTGCTGTCTGCTTCTGTCATCTGACCTCTTCCTTTCATCCCTGTCCTGCCAAAGCACCTGAAAACGTGTTCCTTATCCTTCATTCTTTCCTGTTATTCTTTCCCCTCTCATGTTTTCATATTTCAGTCCCAACTGTATCCTTTATTACAGCCATAACTCATTCTGAGATGCAAAGAGTGACAAGCCATGCCACCCAAAGCTATGCTGGGGACATGGAACTAGTACAATGATCAGGATGTGCCTGCATTTGCAGCGTTGTGAAATCGGGTCTGATGCTTTGCTACATGAACTCAAGAAGGTAAATGAACCTTCTTGCACCTTTCTTTCCCCCTTTCATCTGTTCTCTGTATTTCAAACATAAGCTACCCAGTGCAGGACAATTTCTTTTTGTCTTGTGGTAAGGCGTCACATCCAAAGAGGTCGAATTTTCTATGTGAATCTAAGGCTTGATAACAACACAAATAATAACAGCATCATGTAGAATTTGTGAAATAAACCTTTGGAAAATGGGTATCTTGAAAGTGAAGTAATGCTTTCTAGTCTTTCACACTTTAAACCCATGAGCCTGCAGCTGCCTCCAGGACAATTTATTTCAATTCCACCTAATTTTCCTGTGAGATATTCCATGAGATTTAGTGACATGAAAAAGGAGCTAGAAAGTGTGTTGGTGTAGAACAGCCACTGAGCCATCCAGTATGCTTGATGTGCTTTATTCAGAGACATAAATCACTAAGTATGGAAAATTTATGGAGAATTATACCATTTGGTGATGCATCTGCCTTTCTCTTCTCACCAGTTAGGTTTCTTTGGGCTCACTGGAGCATTTAGCAAGGAGGAGTGTGCCCAGCTGATCAATCCAAGAGCTCCTTTGCCTTACACTACAAAAGGTGTAAGCAAAGTGGAAATCATGTCTCTGTGAGAATCACTATTTATATGTCGCTTTCTTGGAAAATTTAGCAAGGATTGAGTGTGTTAGAAATCTCTGAAGTCTTTTGAAAACAAAGCAAGGCTATTTATGGCTGATGTCATTTAGACTGGAGTGTTCCCCATCAAGATGAAACTTCTCCATTGAAACTTCTCCACTGAAACTTCTCCTTCTCTTTGTGAGTAAGGTAGTTCACAGCTGACAGAGAAAATAATTTTTTCTTTCACTAATTTGGTGTCTCTTCAGTCTGGTCATCTGAGTCTCAGCAACATCAACTACACATGAGCTGTCCTGAGATCACAGAATAGTTTGGGTTGGAAGGGACCATTAAAGATCATCTAGATTCTGCAATGAGCAGGGGCATCTTGAGCTAGATAAAGTTGCTCAGAGCCCTGTCCAAATTGACCTCGAATGTTTCCAGCAATGGGACATCCACCACCTCCCTGGGTAGTGTTTCACCAACCTCATCATAAAAAAGGAGGCAATGCAAGGTGCTCAGCTGAGGGCAGGATAAGTTGCCTTTCCAACCACCTAAATAAAATCAAAGCCTGAAGAAGCACAAAAGGTAAGAGAGGTAAACAGAAAGGCTCAGCTTTCTTTTACTGTCTCTTGGTGAAAGTCCTTTTATCCAACCAATCCTTCCAAAGCATGACCAACACCAACAGTGGAGAGTTGACCTCAGGCAGCACAGCACCAACCACTGCTCTCTGCTCAGCCACTGACGTGAGAGTGCAAACTCTTTCCGCTTTAAGTAGAGATGGGATACCTCCAATCTCTCATGAGATGGGAAAGAGGACCCTTCTCCTGCTGTCACTGCCACCAGTGTGAGATGTGTTCTTAGAGCTCATGGCATGGCCTCCAGCACAGATCTGGATGTGTCAAGGGGACTCAGACCACTACCTTAAAGCACTGGCTTGGCTTCCACTGAGTCCGGCTGCCAGATTCCCACTGCAGTCTGCAGAAACTGGGTTTAACCCTTGCTGGAGCAAATGCACTGAGGCACAGCCCCTTGCAAGGCCAGCAGCCAGCAAACACCTTTCTTTGCCCTCATTCCTGCTGCTCCATCCCTTATCACAGAGCTCATGCAGCTCAGACATAGGGGAAAGTGTGTGACATTCATTTGCCAGTGTTTGCCAGAGAGAATAGCCACTCATATCACTGCCATCTCCATCCTAGCAGCCTTCAAATCACTTCCTGACCCATTGCTTTATCAGAGGGATAAATTCTGGCCAGTGGTTTGGCTGCTCAGTGCATTTCAAGTTGGAGATGTGCTGCTAAATGAAGCAGCATGTGCTCTCTGTCTCCCTCTCCTCATATCCTTTCTCCTTAGCAAGAATTATTGCCCAGGAGCAGCAGTGAGGGACTGGGTGTTGGTTCCCGGTTGGAGAAAAGCTGTGGCCAGAGTTTTACTCTGCTTTTTTATTCCTTTGCTGTTGGATATGTTTTTATTTCAGATGAGCAGATACTCTCTTGATGTGTAATAGAAATGAGTGAGGACAGAGTTCTTAGCCCAGGATCAGTCTCTTTGAATTCAGATTTTTGATCAGCAGATAAAGGGGCTGATAAGGAGAAGGAGGGGAGGTTACAGGACCATAGGGGTCTTGAGAAAGCTTAGGCATCTCTCTGCTGTTCCTATCAGTGTGGGAAGGGGCAGAGATTTTAATTCTACACGTCGAAGTCTGAGGTGAAGACAAGTGGAGTTCATTCACTTCTCATTTGGGCAGTAAGTTTACTCATTCTTCGCCAGGTGCCTAGTTCCCCAAGCAGGGACAAGTACTTACTTTTATTCACCATTATCAACCACTTTTTATTCACCAGCACTGATCCTGGTTCAAAGATGGCTCACTTCTACTTCTTTTGTATTTATTTTTTAACTAATATTACAAAAAATGGCTGAATGAAGTGCTCTCTGACCTGTTCCCTGGAGAGGCAAACAGCTGGTACTCAGAGGAAACACATTCATGTGCTTTCCTTGCCCTGCAGCTGTGGGACTTTGCCAACAACTGTGCCCAGACCTCTGTACTGAATCCCACTTGG
Organism: Neodrepanis coruscans; assembly: GCA_013400695.1. Taxonomy (NCBI): domain Eukaryota; kingdom Metazoa; phylum Chordata; class Aves; order Passeriformes; family Philepittidae; genus Neodrepanis; species Neodrepanis coruscans. Next base: position 12,517 of record VYZS01027393.1, on the reverse strand, counting down.
TGACAGCTCTGGTGGGTATGCATGACACTCACCCTAACTGCACCTTGAGGGTCTCCTTGGTGGGACATGCAGGGTGAGGTGCTTTCCAAACACCCTTCCAGGAACAGTCCTCTCTTCCCCCACCATCTTCATGCCAAAGGATGGGAAAGGGCAATATGGCCACAAAGCAGAGAGCAGAAGCAAAACCAGCCCCTTTGCTGCCTGTGGTTAAATTCTTCTCCACATATCCTCATTCACCACAGAACTTCTGTTACAAAATTTTAGAGATGACTTAAGAGAGACCCCTGCAGTCAGCAGGCAGATTTGGGGAGGGATTTCCAGCAGCTGCCGAGGGGGTAGAGAGAAACATAACCACAAGCAGCAGAAAACCACAAATTAGCCATCAATATTGCCTGCATAGGGGAAGCAAAGTGGCCAAGGGAAGACATGGCAGGGTGCCTGACTTGAAGATAGAGCCTGGGGTCTGGCTGGATCCAACACAACAGTTACCTTTCCTTCCTTTTTGTACTTACTTTTTATTAATAGTTTGAAAGGAGAAAGTTGGGAAAGTAAACTTTTTCAGCCTACATCTTTGGTGGCAAACTGCAAAGGTGTAGCACTAAATAAATGGAGGGCTTCTAGTGAGAGCTGGTGTATGTGAGCTGAATTCCCTGTTTATCCCCATACCCAGGCTTGTGCTCACATGTCAGCTTGCATGAAACCAGGAGTGGCATTGTGACTTTGTCTGAAGCAAGCCTGAGTGCTGGAAGCTCTGACTAACTCCCCAGGGACTCAGGGCTTCTGACTTAGAAGAGCATTCATTTGCAGTTAGCCAGATTGGAGAAATCCAGTCACAGGCAGCAATGTGGGACCTTATTACTCCATTCATTCATCTTATTTGTTAACTGTTACAGAGAAAGAAACATCCTGGAAGGTCATAGCATCTGACGGGGAGCCAGAGGCCCTGCCAACACAGTTCCTGCTCCTGCTGCAGCAAGTGCACAGGGCTGCAGTTAATATCTCCAGAGGGCACGGTTATGGTATCCTGCTGCAGCAAGCAGGATCTGCAGCACTGAATTTGAATTTAAGAGTAAGGGAAATGGCCCTTCAGAAAGAGGGTTCTGTCTGGAAATGATGGAGAAATACTATCAGAAACTCCTGTCCCCTCCCTGGGCTGCTCCTGGGATGATTTGTGAGCTGGTTTATGGACTGAGACATGCAGGAGTGATTGCTTGTTCCTCTGCAGTGCAATGCAGGCTGCAGCTAGCATCAGCTGAAGCGTGTAAAGTGCTGCTGTGCAGTCCCCATGGCTGAGAAGAGACAGGCCCCCACTGTCGACTCCCAAGAGACCCACGCTGGGGTTGTCCTCTGATAACACCCGGTCCAGCAGTCATATCCTGGCGTGTCACAGGTAGGGCTTGAAAAATCATATTCACAAGGCAGCTGCAGTATTCAAGGGGTCAGAACTGCAAGGATGCTCCTTTGTAAATCAAGCGAAACTACTAGCTACATCTTCCCAACCAGATTTCCCAGGGAATAAAAGGCTTTTTGTCTGGGATTAATGTTGGGGTGTTTACTTTATGGTTCCAAGTCAGTATCTTTAAATGATTTGCAAAAGAGCAATAGAAAAGAAAAGCTCTGCAAACTGGTCATGCATATTAAGAGCCTTATCTTTCAGCGGACTAAAGCCAAGCAATAATTCACTCAGCTCTCACTTATTTCAAGCTTGCTTTTAAAACAAAATCATCAGAATATTTGGAGTCATTAGACAACCCAGTATCTCTGACTCAGTGTGTCACAACCTGCAAATTTTCCCAAGGACCTGTGTGTGGCTGATGTGAAAATCCTCATCCTTCTGTCGCAGAGCTGTGTGTTGGGTTTGCAGCCCACTTGGGCCAAGGACAGTTTATGAGATCAGCTCAGTGACATTTTGTTCTTGTCTTGCTTTGCCATAACAAACAAATAATTACAATCAACATTATCAGCCTGGCCATTTATTATTTTTATTTGACTTAAGATGATAATTTGCATTATTGCATGAGAGCTTCTCTCTCTTCCAAGCCACCACATTGAATTGGGAATATGTATCAGCAATCAAGCTGCCCATTTTAACTAACTCCCTCTTCCTAACAATGGCACAGCTGGTCCAGCCGACGTGGAGCAAAGGCCTGCCTGCTGAAGATGCTGGCCATTTGCTCAGCTATTTGTCTCCTCACTTCACTTATCTTAGTAAATGGATTTTCACCAGGAAGGCAAAGAACGTGTAGGCTCCTCCCCGAGCCTGCTGCAGTTGCACTAACATGAATGCAGAGACACACCAAAACCGTGATAAAAACTAGGGAGTTGCCTGGGACAGATACAGTCCACAGGCAGGGAAGAGCTAGAGAAACAGATTTCTTTGCCCTGGCTGTGTGCAGGGCTGAAGGGAGGGAGGGAGGGGAGAGATGCTTGGCTTGGGGCAGTGGGCTTTGGCTCAGAGCCCTGCTGGTGAAGGGGCAAGGGAGCAGGCTGTTAAGGTGCCACCGTCCTCCTCACTTACCTCCTTTGTTTGAAAGGGCAGCTGATGACAGAACCGCGAGGAACATTTGTCTGTGACTTTATCACTGGTTTCCATGGAAAATATTGTGTCACAGGGGAGTAGGAATTCAAGGCAGGGAAAAGCTGAAGAATTGGAGAAGCTGGGGAATAGGATTGGGAGCAGGGATGTCAGGGACTGTGCTGGTACCTTACTGGTGGGCTTTCTACATGCTCAGCATGCTCGTACACTCATACCCCAGGCTGCATGGCTGCCACAGACAGACAAGGTTTCCAGCAGTCTACGATGACAAAACCACGGGTTATTTTAATAAATCCTCACCCTTGCAAAGGTCTCTCCCCTAAGGAGGGACTCCTTCTCGAGGCCCCTGTGGGCTCCCACCACCACCCCTCAGCCTGACCCCCTGTGCTTCCAGTCCACCGATTTTCCTGCACCCCGGCATGGCTCCGATTCTAATGTCACTAGAGGGCACTCGGGTTATTTTTTCCACCAAGCCTTGAGTATTAATATTCATAACATGCGCCGCGCTCTTGGGGCGGGTTGGCAATATTCTCTTACGGCAGCAAAGATTTTTTTTGTTTTCAGCTGTTTTGCAGGGAGCGGGAGCGATCGCAAAGGCAGCTCCTGTTTTCGGAAGGGATGCCACAGGGGCTGACGGCAGCGCCAAGAGCGGTGCGTGCCCGGCCTGGGCTGCTGTGCCCGCCGTACGTGGGACCACGTCCCGCTGTACTTTCTAGAGGTGCTGGAGGAAGAGATGGGTCCTGGCCCCGCAGGGTGTTCAATAAGGTCTAAACTCCCAACCTCCTAGAGCTCCAAACAAAATAAGAGCACTGACACATCAGAAACTTGATGCCTGCTGAAGGGTGAACTAGCAGAGTGGGCTTTTGTTTCCTGCATCTCAAGCAGACTGCTGATGCAGTAGTGAAGTAATACTCTTCAACAAGGGTCTAAAAAAAGATCCTTTAGAAAGAGGAGATGTGAGTGGTGATCTGGGGGCCTGTACTGCATACCTTATTTGAGATTTTTTTCTACTATTTTGACCTGTCTTTAGGGCTCTTGGTGTCCTGCTTTGACTCTGGTGTCCCCAGCAGATCAGAGGATCCGGCCACTGCCCTGAGCCGGAGCAGCAGCAGCCTCCTCTGCTCAGTGCCATACTCTGCCCTTCCCCATCTGCAGGATGCCCCACACCAGATCTTCCCTGCCACATCCCACATGCACGTGCACGTACACACACACACATCAGCACACAGGGCACCATTGGCACATGCCCCAGGAGTAGTCAGCAGCTGGCATGGGGTATAGCTCGAAGGAGCAAGGCTGTGAGGGAGAGACATGAATGGTTACAGCTCCCAGGTTCCCCCACCTGATTGAGTCCTCCCTGACCAGGGGGTACACGACCTGTGGCAAATTCTTTGATGTCTCCTCCGTTAAAGTCCAGGAGTGAAGCCTTTCCTTCCCACAGAATGCTGGAGCTGGCACACTGCAGTCACAGGAGGATTGGTCTCACCATGACCCTCTGGTCTTTGCCAGCAGCAAATCATGTGTCAATGTCTGATGAAGCACATTTCCCTCTCACAAACCACGTCTCATTAACAGTAATGCTTTCTAAGCTGTAACTGGTATTCAAATCCAAGAGAAGTAGAGTATTTTCCCTTATTTATTGCCACTTTATTTGTGCTGGAGTAGCAGCTAGAGGCTCTGATTGGGACCCCCTCGTGCAAGACATAATGAAAAAATGGTCCCTGCCCCAAAGAGCTTCCGGTTTAATTACAGAATGAGCGACAACAGATGGATGCCCCATACAGATAGGGAGGAGCACAAGGTAACAGGGAGACAATTATGATTAGCTTAATAACCCGTGGTCACAGTACAGCAGCTGTCTGCTATTGTCACTAATTGTCACTCCAATTGCTATGAAAGAATTCTTCCAGTGTAATCCCAAAGTGTTCTCTGTCACACCTCTCTATGAAACCGTCCCATCAAGCCTTAAGATGCAGAACATATTGCCTCAGCAGTGGTGCTTTAACAGGTACCTCCCTGCTTCCATTTGCTTTCTAGATGGCCCTGAGATGACAGGGGTTTCTGTCCCCTCCACTCCCGTCCCTGCCTGGTCTTCCCATAAAATGGATGGAGGAACTACAAATAAGCTTGCTAGCAGGAGTGCAGAGACAGAGCACCATGCAGCCAGCCCCACATAGGAGCAAGCAGCAGGAGGAGGTTTTGTTGCTGGAGGCCTGGTACTCTTTAACCACAACCTGAGCATTTAGGCCATCTATTTTTGTCTCTTTCTCCTTACTGTGACTCAGGTACATTGTACGTGCTCACTTCCAGCATCCCACATGTGCACGGACACTGTGACTGTTGCAGCATAAGACCAAATTTCTGACCCTTTTGTGATTGAAGTAACCATCACAATTTAGGTGGCATTTCATTCAAACCTACTTCCATCTGTAGCTTTCATGACGATCTGTGTAGTATGTATTTCTGTATTTTTTTCTGTATTTTTCTGTGTCTACTTCCAGATTTTGACTGCTCAGATTCATGTTTCAAATGTTTCTGAGCATCTATTGAGACTGGTTTGTCCATATCACACACACTACACATGCACATATTGCAGGATTTCTCCATGCCCACAGAGGAAGAGAAGTAGAGGGCACATCTGGCCATCTAAGTTGGATTTCTGCTCTGACTAAGCCCCAGGAGAGCCCTCTTTCCCTAGAAGCAGAAGACTCTCAGGAGAATGAGGCTGCAGCTTGGTCTTAAACTCTGACCCCACCAGGCACAGCTGCCCTGCCTCCTCTATTTCTACAGCCACTGGCTGTTGTCCTTTCCCATGCACAGGCATGAGTCCTCCCAAGGTGAATTGGCCATGGAGTGACTTCCACCTCCCTTCTCCACAGATGCCCATCNCAAGAGAGACTCTGGTGGCTGGGCTAGTCTGGGCTCAGGCAGGCAAGCAGTGGGCTGCAGCCCATCTCTGCATGTTGGCACACCAAGTCAGCCATGCACACCAGAAGTGCTATATGCCAGCATTATGCTGTGCAGCATACTGTGCCAGAGTCTTGGAGAGAAGGGGATTGCCCTCTGACATCTATGGTGGAGCCTGGCCAGGCTTAGTTCGAAAGAACTAAGTGGGAGCATTCACTCCAAAGTGAAGGATAAGCTCGTGTGCTGCCCACCTGCCAAGTGCCATGGGTGGCTGGTGGACAGGCCTGGCTGTATTCTGCCTGTGAAAGCCATTTGAGGTTACTTCATCCACTTCATAGTGTTCTAAAAGCAAGAAATAAGTTGCTTTTACCATGCAACTCAGACTCTGTGTCCTTGGATACTAGCATCAGGTCAAGTGTGAATAAATTGTACTTACTGCTTTCCTAGTTATATTGCTTTTGTTGGAACAGAGAAGCACCAAGTTTATTAGCAAGCTGAAGAAAATCTCTGGGTTTTGGTTTATTTTTTTATCCTGAACATTAATAATTTGTTATTTATTCCACTATCATTAAAAAATACATACTAAGATATTTTATGGCAGCTGCTGCTGAATCATTGCACAGTGGAAAAACTCCTTCAGTAAAAATTAGCCCATCATATGTTTGATAGCTGGGTTATCTGGGGTTGCATTTCTTTCCTTTCCCTACCTGGTAACTATTGACATGACAAGTACAAGCAAGATACAAGATAAAGTGTAAACGTAATTTTAAAATAAAGCCTTCTGTGTTGAAAAGTGGTAACTATACTGCAATCAATCTGCTGCTACTGTTTTCCTTCTGCTCAAGCCAATATAAGTCAGGGAAAAGGAGGATGCCACAGGATGTAGTGATGATCTTGCCACAGCCTAGGCTGCCAAAGGAGGCATCTCGGGGCCTTAAAGACCAAGGAAGTTGGAAATGATTTGCCAGCGCATATTTTGCACCATATGTCCTAGCAGTTGAAGGACCTATGAAGTGTGTTTAAGCAATGAATGCTGCCAGGACGAAGGCTGGTGTTCCTCAGCCTTTCAGCAACTCTGCTAAGGGGGATAATTACAAAAGCTGCAGTATCTGTTGGGTTTTCTCTATGTTGGGAACATGGAGCTGGTTGAACTTGCCGTCCAGCCAAGCAGAAAAGGTGAAAGACATCAGAGGCAAAAAAAGGCAAGTCAGCATAGAATTTGCAGAGTTCAAAAATGCTTGAACTATTCCTGTCAGAGCAAGACAATATTCCCTAACAAAAATGTAGTCAAATAGAGGGGGGATGGGAGAAACCCAACATAAACATGTATTAGGAAGAAAATACTGTTCTTTCCAAAGGATGCAGTAATCTATTTGATACAGATCTTGGTAAATCAGTGCTTCAGTGACTTCTTTGCAATGATGAGACAGACGATGTGAAATGATAAGAAGTCTTGCATAGCTAATTCGCTGCAACATTTCAGAACTGCTAGTGGGATGATAGTAAGAGAAAATAGAGAGGATATTTTGTGCCAAGATTTTTAAAAAGCATTTCATAAAAAGAAAAGTTAGAGATTAATTGACTCTTGGCTGTGGAATGATAATGCAGTAAAGCATTGAATTAGATAGACAACTGGCTCAAAAACAGCTTACAGGGGGTGGTAGGACATGAGCAAACCAGCAAGCATTTGATTTTAAGACTTTAATTATCTGTAATGTTTTGTATGTTTAAATTACTAGGTTGGGATATGAAATATTAGTTACCAAAATTTGCAGGTTAAGACAGCAGTTGGATTTAATAAGCAGGAAGGGAGCTGGTATGTGTGCAATACTGCTGTGCTCTGAAAGGTGACTGTGAAAATTATATATTGGATTTTTTTTTACCAAAAAATTGGTTTTTTACAAAAAAAATTGTTGTATTTCATGTAAAAGCAAATGATAGTTTCATAACCACCTGCTCTGCAAACTGAACAGGAGATCCTTGAACTTCATTGGGAATATTTGTAGAGTTGGGTTCTTCTCAAAGTGAATCAGGGCATCAGTCTCTGACCCAAAGCCAATAAAGGAGAAATGGATTTTAATGTTGATGACTAATGTGAAACAATAAATCACGGAGAAGTGCCAAGCTGCAAATAGCACTGTCATGCAATACACTGCCAAGTTTTTGGGAGTCCTATTCAGAAAAGTTTTGAGCTCATCAGCATTGTATGCAGCTGCAATAAAACTGGGAGAAGTAACACTTTTGGGGGTACAGAATGCAGAATCTGTGCCATATGGCCTGTGGTAGGGGCATTTTGCTGAGATTACAACACGAACACAGTAGTTCCACAAATGCTGGTTTAGGACCATGTTAAATCTCATGAGCTATGGTAGGTTTCTATGCTGCTCTTCCATTTAAGGAATCTTTAAGAGGCAGTAAACATACGCTTCATGTAGGGGAGGCTGCTCAGGAATTCAACAGTTCTGGGAAGTGTGGTTTTGTCTGGGTAATGTTTGGGGGTGAGTGACAAGGGTTGAGAAACAGAGAAGAAACTCACAGGCCATACGGAAACAGACACAAGAGGATATATTGAAAGCATAGCCCCAGCAGCTGTGAGGAGAATGCAGGGCTTGTGTGTCTCTGTGTCTGTCTAGCCTGAATCCAGAGAGCTGCTCAATCGGAGCGAGGCACTTGACTGAGAGGCCTCCGAGGATGTAGGCAGCAAAAACATCTCAGACTGTCTTGAGTCCTGTGTTTGTGAAAGCCTGACTGGCATGAGTGGTCTGCTTCTCCCAAGCATCACAGTCACATTTTACAAGCCTTGAAAAGCAGTTTCTGATGTTCCCATGCTCTTATTTTACTCCTTTCTCCAAACTGGGCATGCAAGTTAAGTCACAGTCAATTCTTGCACTATTGTTTCAAACCCCCAAGCCAGTAAAAATAGCTTATAAAGGCTTTCATGTTATCTCTACCACCTATTTTTTAGTAAATCAGCAGGAACACTTTATGCCCTGTTCTCTTGTTGGTCCTGAGCCATCAAAGCATCTTTTGCATCTTTCTTTTGTTGTTTTTTTTCCCCTCAAAAATCCTTCTGCAAACAGCTCAGCTGTCTTGAAAATGGCCACTTACTCTTCACCTTTGCCCACCTCTCTGTTAAGGACCTCATTAAAGTGTTCCTCTGCCTTTCTGAAGTTGAATTTTTTAGAACTAAAAGCTTCCATTTTTCTTCTGTATTGGACTCACTCCCACTTGCTATCTTCCCTTCACTGACACTTTTGTAAAATGCTCACATGCTGTTAGGACTCCTACTCTGACCCATCATGTCTGGAAAGCCACAAAAGAAATATCTTTTGCTTCATCTTGTCAGCTTTTTGTACCCACTTTCAGCAGTATCATGTGCCTCTGCAAGGGACTGAGTTGGATTTTGAATGCAAACAGTCAGTCACACTGCACATTTATCCTCAGCTGCTTTTGTGTCATCCTCCCCATGTTGGGTATATCTTGTAGACACCAACATCTCTCACAATTCTTATACAACACTCAGTCAAAACACTTCTCTGCATTTCTCTGATGTCCCTTTCTAGATTTTTGTTCCTCAAAGCCTCTGGTGTATTTCTGTGGTTGTTGTGCATCTACTTTTTCACCATGCAGGTATTTCTGCTATTAGCATTCTTACAAGTCACAGTCAGAACTCCTCAGGAGCCTGGTGCTCTGGGTTTCTGATTTCGTTAGCAACTGATTTCTGGTTATATGTCTGGTGTTCTCACTGCACCAGTACCTACAGAACCTGATCTCTACCAGATTTGTCAAAAGCTCAGAAATGGCAAAGATTGTCTTCCTGCAAGCTCAATGAAAATGGGTGGCTCAACAGAGAAGAGAGAAATTGTGATTTTACCCTTCCAGAGAGAAAGGTGAGACTGCCTCCAGCCCTCCTCACCTGCCAGATCAGGCAACAAGCACAGCCAGGATGCTTGTGGCATTCAGCTGAGAGCCCACAAGAGGTAGGTGGGAAACAAGAGGGGAACTGAAAATACCCACATTGGCCAGAAGGAAGTGGTAAATGCTTTGACGTACTACAGTTCTGCATGGACTATTCCTGTTATTTCATCATTCACTTCTGCAGTGATTACTGACAAAGCAAATACCATGCTCCCTTTTTTGTCCTGAAACAGCAAATTTATTCACTGAGGGCTTCCAAACTGGTGACTGCTAATAACCCAGGCAGATCATAATACATGCTCTCACTGCATATCTTACTGGCTTGCTTCTACTACAAAACAGTGGATTTGCTCATTTTCAAGTGAGAGTATTCCAGCTCTCTCAACTCTTGCTATGACACTTCTCTGGTTGCAATGGCATACTTTGGGGGTGGCCAGACCTGCATGGGATCAAAACATACCTTTTTCCAAGTTTCACTTGCACATATTATTGTTGGTGATTTCCCAAGGTGTATTTGAATTTTGTACAAATCAGGGCTTTTGTGGAGAAAAGTTAGGCATATGCCCAGCCTGAAGTCTAAAAACCAGGCTGCTTCACCTGGACACTCTTCTTCAGTGTGATGGGGGAAGAAACCTGTGCAAAACTACTGGAGGATTAGTTGTGTGCCCATGCGAATACTAAAGCCCTCTGCAGGGTCACACACTAGCTAGAAAGGGTTGTCACACACTAGCTAGAAAGGGCCATTAAAACACCATTAGAGCTCATACTTTGTATGAATGAGGCCCATAGCCCTTCTTCAGGGTAGTGAAAATGAAGCAAACCTTCACTGGAACCTCAGGAATTATTCTCAAGGGGAAATGCAGTAGGCAGGAGGAGGTGCAGGCAGAACAGAACAAGCTGTAAATTTGCAATACATTTGGGTTTAACCTGAGCTGCAGACTGGAGACTGCATGCCAACAGCACTAAAATCATAGAAGGATTTAGGCTGGAAAAGATCTTTCAGATCATCAAATCCAACTGTAAACCTGACACTGCCAAGTCCACCACCAATGTTACAGCCTGTCACACAAGACAGGACAGCTACTCACAGCTAGAGGGATGATGACCACTCTGACCAGGCTGTATCTCACCAGCCAGGAGCTGCTATATGCACCTTAGACACATGAGCCTTCCTACAAGCCATCAAGGACAAAATCCTGGGATAGATGTCCACTCAGGGCTCAGTGTGGCTCAGACCATGGGTTGCCACCCCATATTCCTGTGTGTATCTCCAGCCAATGTTATCCTTGTGCTTTGCTAAGGGTCCAGCAGGATCCCTCGATGGGAGCTGCACCTTGCTCAGTGGTGGCTGCTCCTTGAACAGTACTCCTCAAGTAACACATTATATAGTTTTGGGGTAGGATAGGTGGGTGGGCATGACTAAGAAGGACCTGAAAAGGTAGGTCCATTGGTTAGCTTAGGTTGCTCTTTGTTATGTTCAGAGGAGAGACCATGTCAGCTCTGCTGAGCAGTCTCTGCAGGTTCTCTAACTGTGAAGCTTGGCTCCAGGAGTGATATCTTCTTACTCACTCCTTCACAAAGCCCATTTTCCCATGAAAAAATGTCAGTTACCTGAATGAGCAATGTGTCTTTGTGACAAAGGAGGCCAAGGGTATCCTGGGATGCATTAAAGGAATGTTGACAGCAGATTGAGGGAGGTTATCCTTCTCCTCTACTCAGCCCTGGTGAGGCCCTTCTTGGAGCATTGTGTCCAGGTCTGGAATCCTCAATAAAAGGCAGACATGGATGCAGTGGAGAGAGTCTAGTGAAGGGACACTAAGATGATTAAGGGACAGGAGCATCACTCTTGTGAGGGAAGGCTGTTCAGCCCAGAAAAGAGAATGCTTGAGGGCATTTTATGAATGTATATAAATATCTGAAGGGAGAGTGTAAAAGGAATGGAGTCAGGCTCTTTTCAATGGTGCCCAGTTACAGGAAAAGAAGCAGGGGGCTCCAACAGAAGCCTGAATGTTTCCATCTGAACACAAAGAAGCACTTTTTCTCTGTGATGGTGATCACATGCTGGCACAGGTTGCCCAGCAAGGTCATGAAGTCTCCACTCCTAGAAATATTCTGTCATCACTGTAGATACTGCCCACAGGCCTGGGCAACTGGCTCTAGATGGCCCTGCTTGAGAGGGGAAGTGGGACCAGATGACCTCTAGAGGTCCCTTCCTACCCCAAGATCATTCTGTGATCTGTGATTCTGTAATACAATGAGGATCATGTGTAACACCTGGACTTTTAAAAAAGGTGACCTCAGCTTTCTATTATGACAATGAGTGATTACGTTTGGAAGCTGTCCCTGAGATTCTGCTTGAGCTGAAGCCTACTGTACTTTGCATTTACTCTTAGAAACTACACCCAGGTGGATGGTTCAGAGAACAAATGTATTTAAATTAGGCATGTGGATTTGCATCTTAATCATGTTATCATGATTAATTAGTACCTTAGTATTACCTGAGGCAATCATAGGCTACACACCTAAACTAAACACGAAATAGTCTAACCCATTCTGCTTTACATATATTATGTCAGTGCAGATTTTTACATCTGCAGGGCAAATCATAGATTGGCAAGCAGCATTTTAATAATTGAAAGAGACAGCCTGGTCCAGGACAGGCCCCAATTAACTGCAGTAATGACAAATACTTTGAAATAATGTATTCTGTTCCTGGACCATCACGAAATTAAATTTAGGTCTTGTCCTACTCCCAACATAGTTGATAGCAAAATCTCAGGGTCAGATGGACATCGGTGGATTTCAATAAAGTTATTATCAATTCTATCAGCCCTGGGGAGTTTAGTTATCGACATAGTGAGACTCTGCAATTTGCTATTGACTCCACTGAAGTCATGGCAATTTACTGTAGCTGAGGATCTATTCCCCCGCCCCCACTTAATATTGGGAAGAGAAGCAGTATATAGAATAGAATAGAATAAAATAATTTCAGTCTATTAGATCTACAGCAATCATCCATTCCAACTGCCTGACCACTTAAGGGCTGACCAAGTTACAGCATTTTGTTAAGGGCTCTGTCCAAATGCCTCTTAAACTTTAACAGATTTGAGGCATTAATAACCTCCTAAGGAGGCCTGTTCCACTGTTTTACCACCC
>VYZS01027386.1:0-15123 GCA_013400695.1 Neodrepanis coruscans | reverse complement strand
GGGCTGTGCCTTCTACGGTGACTTCGGGCGGCGCGCATGCCACCTTCGCCGGGAAGCCCGCACAGCGCTGCTCTGGGGCGAAGCCGGGGCCGTGCGGTGCCGTGCTGGGACTCGGTATCGGGCTGGGGCTGCACCTCCAGCAGCAGTTCCTGGCGGTGCACGGTACCGGGCCTGCCGTCCGTGCCACACCGCCGGGGGGGGGCGGGAAGAAACGGGCCACCGAAAACCCACATGGGCACCAGGACTGCCTGCAGCCCCCCAGGTCCGCGGGGGTTGGGGGGGGAAGGGTCGTTCCCCCCCCTCGCCCGGCCACCGGCCTGCGCGGCAGAAACAGAGACCATTTTTACTTTCGGTTTTCCCCCTACAACAAATGCTCATTTACCTTAGCTGGATGCAGCTTGAGGTCTTGAAGTGGATCTTGATCAGCAAGATTGAGGGCCCTGTAAATTGGTGAGGGCTCACAAAACTCCTGAAAAATATTACCAAAGTACATCTGAAGTGTGTCATTTTGCATGAGTGGTAAAATATTTTTCGTTTTCACAAAGACCAAAGGAGCAAAATCAAAAATGTCAACTATTCGAATATCAAGAGGAACATCAAAGGGCAGTCAATAACAGAGCGTGTTAAAAGGCACTTTACCCAAATTGTGTGAAAGGTCCTAGATCACATTAAACTGTACAGGTAGGAGCTGGTCTACCATTTATAGAAAAGGCTGCGAATCTCAGAGGTGTCTGGGGCTTCTGCGTGAAGTGAAGCAAGAGAGACCACATCTCTGCTCTCTTCATAAACCATGCCCAAGTACAGGTTTGCTTTAGCTCTAGATGTGTGTCAAGGTGGTTACAACCAAGGCAAGAGCCAAGGGGAAGAGCCTGTGCTCATACTGGATTCTTTCCATCCATCTGGGTTTCCATGTCATGAAAGCCAATCTCATTGCACCTGGAGCAAGCCAATGTCTGGGCAGCATTGATGGCTGAGCACCTCAGAGTGATGCTGAGATCATAGCTAACAGAGCAGAGCCAGGCAGAAACACAAGAAACTGGGGTAAAACATATTCAGAGACAGAGAAATCCACAGCTGCTAGCTGGTCATGGAAAAGAGCTTTATCTCTTTTGATTGCCCAAAGCAAAGCAAAAGAAAAGTGACCCTACACTAGCTACCAGGGCTGTCAATCATCACACTACTTTTAAAAAGCCGTGCCTAAAAGAAATGAAAAGCAGTTTTACCTATTGCACACTTTTAAAATCATTCAAGTTCAGTTATGAAAATACATCTACAGTCTATTTGCCTAAGACCGGAGTGCTGTGATCCTTGTTTACCGAGTAAAACAAACACCCCATATGGCAAGGGTAAATGACCCACCAGCAAGTCTTTACAAGCCTCCTCATTACAGTGAGATCAGAGTGTGCCATGTGTGCCTATCATTTCCTCAGGCTTTTTCTTCTCCTCTTCCTGCTTTTTGTCAAAGCTCCTGACTTCCCGTCTGCTTTCTATTTACAATTTTTAAAGGGAGGCACAAAACCACACACAAATAGTTTGGAGTGAGACAGAAACAGGGATTAAAGTGCAAATAAATACTAACCTGATGAATGATCCTTTCCAAGGCACATCTTCATGAAAAAAGCATAAAAGGTACAAAGTTATGTATGTACATCAATTGCATAGAATTTCAAAGATAAAACTTTGCCAAAGACCATAAGTCTGATACATGGGCATTATATTCTTTGCCTCTGCAGAAAAGCAAACAAAAAGTTGATGCAGGACACAGTTTCAGAATATTTTTCTCTCAGAAGAAAATATGTTTTTTTCAGTTATGGCAACTCTGTTCCATCACTTTTAGGACACTTGTGTCTGTCAAAGTGAGGTTTTTGGTTTGTATTTTTTCTTTCTCAGAATTCTTTTTCAATAATGCTGCTCAAGTCATCCTAGCAGCTTCCCCTTTGCACTGATGGTGTTCTTCTTCCCACTATGTGGGTACCCCTCAGGTGTTCAATTATTCCACCTATGAGAGGTCAGACAATTTATTCCTCTCTATCAGTGATTTGTGCACCATTTAAGCTTTCCTAAGATCTTCCTCCGAGTGAGATGCTTCATTCACCTTGTACATTTATTAGCCCTTTCTTAACCTTTAGGGTCTTGCCAGCTCCCTTGACTACACAGACACTTGCTAAGCACCACAATCCATATCCCTGCAAAGAGAGAACTCCTCAGTTTTGTTTATTTTTTGCTGGCACAGCCTTAGCCTCATTTCCAATCTCACTGCTACAATTCAATGCCCTGTCCAGAACCATTGTATACTTAGTGCCTATCCCCACTTACGCAGCTGCCATTTTCCACTGTCTTCCTACTCAAAACTTTTAGGGCAGGTTCATTCTGCCAACTTTTGCATCAGCAGTGCTATTCTTCCTTCAAAAGCCTCTTAATCTGAGACCTCAAATGCTGGCTTAGCATTTATGCATACCTTAACTGCAGCAGCATCAGCACTGCAGTTCTGCTCACTGCACTTCGTCTTCCTCCCTGAGTGCTTACTTGCCTTCAGGCTCCAAACCCTCCCAGGTACTTCCTCTTATCCACCTTAAATATTACCTGGTCACATCAGTAGACTCAGCATTTCATCTACTCTGTGGTGTACTGTGATAAATAAAGCTCCATTTCAGGATCTGAGAGAATAGATATGAATAAATGAGATTTTCTGTCCAGCCCTGTTTTTACTATTGCAGCTTTAAGACAAAAGCAGCAGTTGGCACTAAAATTGTAATATGGCATATGTACTCGATTGCTTATCAGCTCATTTGCTCAACAACAAAGATAGAAAAATGCTGTGAGGGTCATTTCACAAAGAGAAGAGATGTTTTTCACTCAGAAAATCTGGAAGTGTGTAGCACAGTCAATGATTAAAATGAGTGTCTGTGGCAATAAATGGGAACGTATTAAAATGGCATGGGAAGTTTAATCAATGATTGATCTCCCAGCAATTACCTTGCTTTCTAAATCTCTCCATATCATTTAACGAGGTGATTTCAATGTTCTAATAAAATGTGGTAAAGGAATGTTTCCAGATGTCCAGTGTGTAGGGCAATAAATGCTTTTCTGAAACATGTGCATTAAACCAACCAACATCATCTTCTGATGAAGTTGTACTTCTGTCTCGATTACAGAGAAAGGAGTCACTAAAAAGTCATTAGATTTTTAAAAATCCTTTCAAATCACGTCAGTTCTATACAAAACAGAAAATCTTCCTTTCTGTTGATTTCTTGTCATAAAACACCATCATTTCACAAGTGCTGAAATATCTGCTTTTACAGTATTTCCCTAAAATGGGTTGCTTATTCTACTAGAAACGGGAAACATTACTTGTGCCCCATGATCGAGTTCTTTATCTCTAACTGCTGCAAAACTGAGACGAGTATGAATAAGCCCAGTTGTCAAACTATGCTTTGAGAACTGAGGAAAAGGTGGTGATGAAAAGTTCGGGACATCAGGAATCTCACCAGATCAGTCTGTTTGTCAAATATGCCCTGCAGCTGAAGCTGGGAGGTCACTAGGGTTCCCAGCTCACTGTGCAGCACTTCTTCAGCGTGAAGATTGACATTTTTTTAAATTATTTTTCATTTACTGGAGTGCCTCCTGCAACCACTGGTCTGATTTCTACTTCAAAGAGCTCATACCAAAGCATTCACATGACACATCACCAGATCCCTGCTTACATGTTGTTCATGTATAATATATACAGCAACCATTGCACCATGATAAAGGATGTCTGTGAGCAGCCCTGACCTCTCAAGAACCCCCTGGAAAACCATGGGAGATCACCCATAGCTGCAGCATTCGCCCCAGATTTTCCAGACCTGCTCCCCACAAACCATTCTTCAGCCAACACTCATGGTCAACTTCACAATCTTAAAAGTGTTTTGATGCCAAATATTTCAGAGGAGTTGTGGTGCGTGTACTTATCTGTGTTGTACAAAGCAACTTGACGCCTTAAAAGTTGAGGGCAAAACTATCCCCGCTTATTGCATCTCTCTTCACTACCTGCAATTTTGGGCAGTGACATTAATACTGTAAAGCACAAGATCCATGTCTCTATTTTCCATCCACTTGAGACTAGATGGTTTGTCTTTGTCTGTATTCATGCACAGAAAACAAATAAAAACTCAACTAATCCAGGACAGCTGAGGTCACACCATGCCTTAATTTCAGAGAATGCAAACACAGCCCTCTTAGCAGACAGAAAAAGGGAAAATAATGGCACACTTAACCCCCTCTGCTCTGTAAATAGTCTTGTTAACTCTCAGCTATCACAAAAGCATATCCCACATTGCATATGGCAAATATTAACCAGATATTGACCGTAGTTCTATTCACATGACAGTAAGTAATGCATTCAGTCCTCCAGGTTAACTGTGCTTGGATGTGAGGGTCTATATTGACTTTTGAAAGATTATAAAGGAGGAAGAGAATACTTGCAATGGTCTAGTAGTTCAGTGAGTGCTTAGTGCTGCAGCTAAGAGCCCAAGGAGGATATTTTGTTCCATGCCTTTGAACATTATCTCAGTTAAACAAGATGAATTGTGCCACTGAGTTAATTTTAGAAACGGTAAAAAAATTATGCTGAAAGCAAACTTTGTGCATGAAATATCTATTAAATCCAGGGAGCCTAAAATTATAGAATATACTTTTACAGATTTTTCACTTTATTATGTTGCCAAAGGGTGTGAAGGCCAAGATGTAGATTAAATTTCCCTCTCTCTTCCCTGCATATGCTAGAGTGATATGAGCCAGATGATAATACATGAAGAAAAACTGCCTGAGTTTGTCTACCCACAGGGTTCATTTAGTTAACTTTCTGATTATTAATTCCAGTAATTATTAAGTTCTCAGTAAATGGGGATGTTGTAAAACTTGATCTTCTGAAACTGAGGTCCCAGTGTTCTCTTTCAATGTGTAAGAGGACTGCAGTTCTGCTTGACATTCACAGTTAGAAACCACCTATGCTATAGTCTTTGTATTTTGTTGCCAGACAGCACAAAGTTGGGTATTCCTTGTAACTGCACATGCTTGTTGGGAGTTATGCATTCCATAAAAAAAAAAAAAAAAAAAAGTCATTTCTTCATAGATCACCATTTCTGGCATATAGCAGTGCCACTGCCACTAGCCATTGCTGATGGGCAATACAAGGGCTGTATCTGTTTCCTATTCATTAATGTAGACTAAGTAATTCATATTGAGTGTTTGTCTCAATCCCGGAGGGAGGGCAAAGAATGATTAAGGGTTATATTGATGCATTTTGTTTCCCACCAGAGAAAAGGGGAAGTGTGACTTGCTTTCTTCGTTTCTAGAGCCATACTTGGTGTCCCTTGTTCTCACTTTGACATCCACACTGGCATCCACGCCTAAAAATGGGAACACTGCCTTGTTCTGTGAGCAGTTAAACTTTTCTCTGAGCCTTTTCAATGACATTTAGCAGAAGAAACTCTGTAAACACTGTATTTTCATGGGTTTAACCCCAGGTTGTGTGCAACCCAGACTTCCACCAATGTACTGTACATCTTCCAGTCATCCTAATTCTTACACTTCCTTTCAAATTTGTAAGGACTATTTGAAGATGTACTTTTTATTCATTTACAAGTTTATTCCAAAACAGAGGACTCTTTAAGAGGCTGAAGTTATCTTAGACTGGCCCATACCTTTTAAAAAAGGCGGTCCTGCTTGTGGAAGTACTCCTTCTTGCACCTGCTATGCAAAGATCTCAAATTTACATCTTTGTCAGATTGAGTGGGTAGTGCAACAGGTCCCATTTCTCCATTCCTAGATACAGTACCTTTTCATGAGCTGAGTTTCCTTCTGCTATAGCTCCCTGCTACAACAACAGGTTAGCAGATGTGCAAAAGCAGCAGAGTATCTTAGGAAGGAAGAGAAAACTAAAAGAAAAGAGGTCAAAAAATACTGGTTATAGGAGGAATTTAAAGCAACTTTGAAAAAAATAAATTATAAAAATCGTTAAGGTTGAAGAAAATTTTTGTCTTAATTCATAAGGATAGGAGCCACCATCTTAATTTTGGGGTAATAAAAAATCAGTTAACTGTAAATTACATATGGAAGACATTTAATGTTCAGGGAACAAAACAAGAAATACCACTGTCAGGAGTAGGGCAAAACAAGAAACTGGAGTTAATCCTTCCGAAATTATTCGTAAGGTTACAACACAGTGTATAGCTGCTATGTTGGACAGTTGTCTCAACATTTCAGTCATGAAGGAATACACATTTCAAGGTTTTCCACTTTAGAAGGAGACAATGACTACATGGAATAGCCTAGCAGAAACCCTGATGTAAGAGGAAAAATTTTATTAACGTGAAACCGTCCAGAATCTTCTTTAAAGTTCTTCTGCTAATGAATAAAATAACTTCCTTCATTTACAAAACAAGCTACTGTAAGGAAAACTGCATTGAGTAGACATTAATCCTCAGAGTTTTACTTAATTAAAAGCTCAATGTGAAAAACTCTTGTAGCCCTCTAAAGAATTTCAACAAAACAATTTGGAAATTTTCACGGATATTTTATGCCATGCCTCAAACAAGACCCCAGGGCAAAAAAATTAGAAAACATTAAGATTGATGAGATAAGAGTGATCCTGCAATTATGCAACACCTCAGGAGAGGTGCAGCTTTCACAGAGCAGTTTCAAGATCTATCATTGCATCAAAGAGAGCTGCATAATAGCAAGCCAAGAGAACTCCAAACAAAGCTGAGAGCCATACAGGAAAAGTGGCAGTGTGATAAAGCAGAGGAAATCCAGCTGTACACTGATAAGCATGAAAGGATTTCGCAAGTCAACACGAAGAGGCCCCTGTCTGGTGACTCCGGTCTAATAACGAGCAAATTGCTTACAACTTCCAGTGCTCTGTAGGACACCTTGAAGAAAAGGCTGGAAGATTCTTGTTTGCTGCAGCTTGTGTTTGCACTGCCCACACACAGCTAAGATACTAAATATTCACCTCAAAGTCTCTAAAATATTTTAGAGAGTTCTAAGGACTTTGATACTACTATTTGTTTCAACAAGATGAAAGTCATGTCCCAGGCTGCCCCCAATAAACTCTAAGAGCCTCTGGCATTGCTGTTGATGGATAATCACAATGTGCCATGCAGAAAGCCAAGTAGGCCCAATGCTAGAGGGAGCAATCTTCAGAGAAATGGCATTTATGTGGGCACAATATGTGAAGGTTGCCAATCAATTTTGCTAGTATTTAGAGAGATACAGAGATTATTATTTACTCTTTTTCTTTTGAGTTATTTTACCTCTGATATATGTTCAAACTGTGATGAGCCTTAGTACTTCAACTAGCAACAAAGTGCATGAACATTGAATAGCAAAAAGAGAGATCTAAAATTCAAAGTGGTAATAAATGGAGCTAATAATTTGTTGGAAAAAGACATTAAGGGAAGTGGTAAATTTGTCATATCTTTAAGTCTCTAAATCATGATTTAATAACTTCCTAAAAGAGGTGTTACAATTTAACAGAAATTTGCTGGCTTCAATAATGGAATTACATGAGTGTTCCTCCTTCTGCAAAAGCTGAAAAGAATATAATTCATTGCTTAGTAAAATTGTTTCTAAACTAAAATTTAAATGTTTCCAGCCAGTGAAACTTGCTGCCCACCCACATACGGTGGAAGTTCTCAGAACTTCATCAAAGTGAAGCTTAAGTTCCACATAGGTCTTCTGCTGGCCCTCTGTGGTAGGGAGAAATGCATTCTAGTCAATCAGGGAACCGAGAGGTCAGGACTGCCAGCTACTAATCACAAACATACATGTATCTAGCATAGCTTTAACGTGTGCACATGGAAGTCTGCTTTATTCTGTCAGTCACTGGAAGCCCAAAAGGGACATTGCCTTGACTCTGAGTCACCAGAGCAAGTAAAATCTCAACTTTATAAAACGGTATCTCTTCAGTACAAGAGAATGCTTTCCATATGCTGTGGAACATTACATCATATAACAGACAGTCATTTGTATAGATACATTCTGAGGAAAGTCTTCTTTCTTTAAAGAGCTATATAATAAAAGGAAATTAAAGAGAGGGAGAGGTTTTTTGTACAGAGTTAATTAATACCCTAAAATAAAAGCTTAACTTCTTTTGGAAACTTCAGATTTTTCTGATCCATGATGGGGAAAAAACTGATGATTTTTTAAGGAATAATCACGCTTTGACAACTAAGGCTAAAAATTATCATTATGATGATGATTTCATTTAAGCACCTACTAACCAACAACACACACCCACACCCCTCCACGATAATATCATGGAATAATAAGCTTACAGAAGCTAAAAAATTTGGGTTGAATGACAAGCTATATCTTAAGAAGAAATTTTTTCTTGTTTAGAAACATAAACCTGGTATAATAGCTACCTAACTTTTACACTTGTCATTCTTCTACATCATCCTTTAGCTCCTGAATGCTCTGTCATTGCCTCACAAGTTAAAAAGCCCACTTTTTACTGACTGCATTCTCCATATGCAAATACAGACTCTAACCACACCATTTCTTATTCAAATTATTCTTATTCCAACTTATTCTTATAAATATACTATAAAATTTGGATTCCTTGAATCATTCACTTTTGAAATTAAATTGAAGGCTCGAAAAGCTCTTTTTTAATTTTGCCAACACATTTTTGAAAAAAGATAAAAGA
Organism: Neodrepanis coruscans; assembly: GCA_013400695.1. NCBI lineage: Eukaryota > Metazoa > Chordata > Aves > Passeriformes > Philepittidae > Neodrepanis > Neodrepanis coruscans. Next base: position 6,431 of record VYZS01027386.1, on the reverse strand, counting down.
AGTTGGAAAATGCTAGTTTGGCAGAGATATTCTGAATACTAACGATACTACCCCAATATTTACCTCAGGATCATAACAATTCCTTTTAGGCACTACATTGTACCCAGAAATTTCTTCAGAAGCATTGTTCCCTAGTATATCTCTCACATCATATAAAAATGATATAATTCCTCTACTGCTAGACATAAAAATCACATAAAAGCACTTCTGAGGAATCAGTCTCTGGGATATACCTTATCTGCAGTAGGAGTATTAAACCGCATCATCAGAGAGTAGATTCCTCTTTGGTAATTCCAAATTCCTTGTTTTCCATTTGCTTACATATTTTTTGCTTAAAATGCAGTGTTTGTCCTATGTTATTCTTGTCTTACTGCTTCATTAGCTTTGCATTGGAAGAATTCTGTCCTTCCAGGCACCTCAAAACACCAGAAATAGGTAAATATTATCAACATATTTTACAGCTCAATAGACTAAGAAACACAGCTGCTTGCTAGGGGTTTTACAAATAAGAAGATGAAAAAAAGAGTTAAGGCATAAGGAGATCCCTTTCATAAAAGTGTGAATAAAATGCAGAGGAACCAACCTCTGTTTGCAGACTCCTGTCCTCCAGGCAAGTGAAAAATGGATTGGATACAAGATTAACTGTGCTCAGTCTGCATTCAGATTCAAATATCACTCCAAACCAGAGCGTTTCAGATTTATATCACAGAAGTATTAGACTGATATAATTTCTCTACTTAGACTCAAATGCCCCTGTGTTCAAGTAGGATAGATCTTCTCTGATCCCATCTGTTATTCAACAAGATGTTATGATTTGAAAAATTATGCCCCTTTATGTTTTCCTTACATAAAAAAAAAAACCCAAATATATTTACAGTGACAGTATATTAAAACTGACAGAAACTGAGGAGGGAGTATGTGTTTGTGCAGAGAGAAGCTTATTCTTCTTGACTGATTTTTGTCCCTATTGATCACAGTACTTGCAAATTTGCTAACAGCTTGAAAAACAAATATCATAAAATAATTTAAGTCTCCTAAAACTCTTTAAAAATACTATAAGACATGAAGAAGCAGGTGTTTAAGAAGACTTTGGTAAAAATATGGAAGAAGAACTTGAGACAGCATCAGTAAGACAATGAGTATTGCCGCCTCAGTCTCCTCTTCCTCAAGGGTGGTGCACCATATGGTAGAGGCTTCGTTTACTGAGTGAAAGAAGTAAATGTAATATTTGGTTCACCTCCTGTAGACTTCATAGAAACACTGAGAAGGGAAACTTAAGAAAGCAGAGCTCTGAGTGAAGTGGGTGGCATTACAGGCCACCCTGAGGTGGCTGCAGTTCTCCAAGTGGCTCATGACAGGCATGATTAATGTAAGTGGAGAACTGAAAAGATAAAGTTGTTTATTCAAGAAGACTGTACATTAGAGACTTCCTGACTTCTGAAGGGTCCTAATCTACTCCTGTAGTCTACCTTCTGGAGCAGTCATTAGGCAGCCCTGGAAGAATGTGTCCTGTCGTTCCCACTAGTCTATGGCACTTGGCTGGTCTGCATTTCCACTGCAAGAGAAAGCATGCACAGTGTGCTGAGGAAACCAAAGAGAAGGTGCAAGTGAAAAGAGGGTATAACATATGAACTTTGGAGGACAGTTGTTTGCATACTACACACATTCTAAGAATACATTTCAAAATTAAAAGCAGTTTGTAGTTGAGTTTTCTTCATCAGCACAACCTACCAGCATGACAGTGCATCTAGAAATTTCATCACAGTGTCAGTGTTTCTATCAGAAGCTGGTGTTTGCTAGCACAGACTTGCCTGCTTTCTTATAAACCTCATATTATGCCAAGATTAATTTTAGACTGAAGATAATGCCAAATTAATGCACTGGCTCCAATCAGCTTTGAATTTTGTCTAAGGTTTAGTTCAATTTTGAACACTCAGTTGCTAAATCCATATTCTCATTTGAGACCTTGAGGGCTCTCATAGCTCTTTGGTGGCCCCAAAGTTGGCATAATTTCATTTAGTGCTGAAAGTACAATGAAGGTAATAAGAAATGCCTGAAGACCACACAGCTAATACCAGGCCATATATGCAGGTGGGCTGTGCAACACAACAAGATAATTTCAAACAGAGAACAGAAACTTAATTTCAGCCTGAGTGGAACTATGATGAGTACACATGTACTGGACTTTGGGCAGTATTGGACTGTATTGGACTTTGGGCAAATTATCAGCCAGATGCACCAAGCAGTTCTGTCTGTGGGTCTCAGAGTGATGAGTACCCCTTGAGTATTTCATCCTTCACAAAAAGCAAGTGCTGAAGCCCCACTGTAAAGCCAGAGTGATTAATTGTTCTGATTAAAAACAATTCTCTCACACACAAACACAAAACAAACAAGCAAACAAAAAACAAAAAAAACTTCTAATAAAAATCTTGCAAGTTATCAGGCTGACTGGACAGACGGTTACAGACTACAAGCAAAGGCGCAGCAAAGTAGTGAGGTAGTGAGGATGGGAAAAAGTTTTCAAAACTTCCACTATCAGCACTGTCAGCAAAGCCAACACAGTCCTAAATTCAAGCCCTAATTCTTCTAGGGCATGATCCCACTGACTCTTAGGAAAGCTGGTTCATGCTTAAGTGCCTGAATGATAGAGACCTTAAGCTCTTTCTCTCTTAGTCATGACTTGGAGTAATGAAAACATTTTAGACAGAAGCATGATTATTATGTTGATGATGTCCCTTAAATTATTTACAGAAGTAGTGCCAAGATATTGCAAGAAAGGCTGAGCATAAAGTATTTCCAGCACATCAAAAAGCAGGAAGTTTGGGAAACCTTCCCACTAGAAGAGCCTGATCTCATGAGATTTCCAGATCAGTTGCTTAACTCTTGCTGTCCCAGCAACTCAGAGAGTGGATTACATCAATTTCCTTAAATTTGCAATCCCAATGATTTATAGTAAAGCTCTCAGAGAAGTGGTGGAAATCACAGACATGTCACTGAGTGAGAGTTTAAGTGAGTCTTCACATTTTAAGCTTGAGGAAAGCCACAGGTATAGCTGTTTAATCGAACTGCCAATATGACTCACTCTCTCCCAAACTGGAGCTTGTGGTAACTAAATATTTAGAGCTCAACGAGAGTACGCATTTTGCTGTTCTCTGAAGGACTGTGTGCCAGGGGCAGGGGGCAGCATAAGCCTGGATGGCAAGTAAACAAAACTGAATACAAAAGGGCCTGTGTTTTGTCCAGCAATCAACAGCACATAGGAACCACTTTCATGGTGCTCTTGAAGGTTCTGGGAAAACTGGCAATGCTGTAGTATCATGTACATGGGGCAAAGCAGACAGTACAGCAGCCTTGGGGCAAGCCCTGCAATGAGAGGAAGAAAAAAGATGGAGAACAAGAATTTCCACTTTGCAGGATTTGCATCAGAAGCCTTAAATCTTCTATTTAAACAGGGTGTAATAATCCACAGTTAATCTATGGAAAGAGTAAATGGACTGCTGTGAGGAATGATGTCTCTTAGCAGCTTAGTTGACAGGCTATAAACTCAACTACAAGCTCCTGACATCTCTGGAGCACCTGGGTCTCCATGAGATCTTGTCTCTGCTGATCTCCACCTACCTTGAATTTGATGGCAGAATCCTGCAGCAGTGCCCTGTTCCACTCTATGCCTTGCAGTAAACAGGAACTGCTTCAACCAACCCAAGAAGTCTCCAAATCCTTCAAATTCCCTACAGAATCTTGGGATGGCAATGCAAGGAACAACAACCTTTTCCCTACAAAATACTTTCTATAAAAACAAAATAACGCAATGAGATAACTTGTCTACTTTAATGGCTGAGCACTCATTTTCTAAAGAGGCTCCTGTAGAAAGGAAAGCTCTTCCACACTTGAATCAAAGTGATGGAACTCCAAATGTGATTTCTCTCCTTGCTTCAGGAGCTGCTTCCTTTGAAAGCTGTCTGTAATTTCTGATCTCTAAGTCTCCAGTTTGGCAAAATGGAGAGAATGAAGAGAGCCATTTGCACTGCCTTACATGGGTAAATTATTTGTCTTGGGAAATCAGGCTCCTACACAACAGGTCTTTAATTTCAGTTAGAGCCTTCTAGGCTGGCTTAAAAGAGGAGTGAATGCCAGTGTTCTCACATCCCTCTTCTCTATCTCTTCCTCACTTCAGTAGGCTAAGCAACAGCATGGAGAGCAAAAGCAGGAGTACAGCAGGTAGAGCTGCTGAACGTCTCAAATGGAGATCTCTCCAACAGCAAAGAAAACAGTGACATCTTGGATTGTGAATACATGGGTACAATTTGGAGAAATGTTTCTAGAGTGGGGTATGACAAGATCAAGTTCAGATTTTCTTTTCTAAGAGCTAATATATGCAGAGGGGGAAAAAAAGCTACCTCTTATGCTTGTACATAACTCGCCCATTTCTAAATGGCCTGTAATGGGGGTGCACTTTATAAACGCAATAAAAGCACTGGCATGTTTTCATTTCTTCAAATGTTCCTACTGTCTCTACTTCCTACTGTGGTTGAGCCATTGGCACATTGACCAATCTGAAGCACCCACATAAATACTGTCAGGCTTGTATTTTTTTACTTTAGTGCCTGCAGAACTCTCATTTTTTTGTTACCCATAAATCTGCTCATCAGTCCTTGGGCATCTCATGATGACTTAGATTTTTCAAGCCTTTAGCTCATATCAGCTACTTGTCTTTGACAGAAACTACATGTGGTAGGTGGACTTGTATCAGTATGAAAAGGGAAAATGTTGTATCAATGAAGAAAAAAGCATAAACAGAGGGCTTAGCTAGCATTTCAGATTCTATTCAGGTTATTCCTTCAGCCATCAGAATAATCTCTAGATAAGGTAAATACTGACATCAAGATATTGGTTGCATGAAAATGGTAAGAAGGTAAATTTACTATCTGGGTTCAACATCCTAATGAAGCTGCACCTATTGAAATTAAGGTCTGGGCTAGATGATCCATGAATGGCTGCATGAAATACTGTCTAAGAGGTTTACAGCAAAGGGTTAGTATAAGGTGAAGGCTCAAGCTGCTGAACATCAGAGGTAGATCAAAAGTGTGTTGAGGGAGATTACATAATTTTACAGACCCATTTAAGAGCAATGAGGGAACAAGTTACAGAGGCTGCAAGGTGAGGAGATGGATGAGAATGGAGCAGGCTATATTGCAGGGAATATTTATCTCTTAACATGGACCACAGAAAAGGCATACTGCTGTGCCTTTAGACACACAGTCTTACCTCTCTCTTTCTCTTCAAGAGGCAAGCTGGCGTAACTATCAAATTACTTCTGCATACTCTAGAGGATTAATCCTCTTCCAGCTTGACTCCGTCTCACTTCAGACTGAGCTGCTGAAAAACAGTTTATTGAATGGCTATAATATCACCAAGTATCTTAGCTCCAAGGCTGAATGTGTTTAAAATAAACTTGAAGCAATCTCCTCCTAAATCAAACTAAGCATCCACACACCATCAAAATTTGTTAGAAGACAAATGTATCAGAAAAAATACATTTTTTCAGGAAATAAAGAAGCTTATAAGAATACTGTAGATTTTTGTAATTATTTGAGTACTGGTGCTGATAGGCATGTACAAGGCTTTAGTATGTGTTTGATAATTGCCTTAATTTTTACCTTGTTGAGGATTGTTGTTACAAAGACTGATTAATTAAAGCACATTGTTATGGGTTAATTAAAGCCGTTTATCCCCAGCTGGGGGGTGGGGACAGGTGGGGACGGGGATGGTCGCCGGCGCAGGTTCGGCGGATCCCCGCCTCCGCGGGGGCGAGCCGGGGGGAGCGGGCCGCTTGGGGACCGCCGCTCAGCCAGTGGTCAGCCCTGGCCACGGCTCTGGAAGTTGCTGGTGGTGCCAGGCGCTGCCGGCCCCGGCCCAGCCCACCGCTGTGCAGGACTGGCCCCTTTCCCGGTCTGCCGCTGTGTGGGACCCGCCCGGTGCAGCCTCGCCGCCCAGTCCCGGGGAAGGCGGGGCCGCCCTGTCCCTCCGGTCTAAGGCGGGCGAGGGTTGGGCTGGTCCCCAGCATGGCTGTGTTCCCCCACCTCCAGCATGGGTTCAGTGGTCCCCCTTCCCCCACTGTGTCCGCGCGGTGTGGTGTGGCCACCCTCAGAGTGACGCGCGCTGGCAGCGGGGTTGTGCTGGTGGCATGCGCCAGCTGCGGAATGGCAGCGCCGGGTCGGCAGCCGGCCCGGCAGCGGTGGCCGCATGGTACTGAGGGTGCCGCCATTACTGGATATGCCTTTCCAGCCTGTGGGGCCAGCGTCGCTTCCAGCCTGTGAGCAAGCGGGGGCAGGGCCCTGGTGCTGATCGTCCAATCAGAGGAGGGCCGGCCCCCTGGGGCCATCTGCGCATGTGCAGATCGGGGTGCCAGTCCTGGGTTTGGACGATATTAG